>JAWQRJ010000630.1:0-19495 GCA_033557515.1 Diorygopyx duplodentatus | reverse complement strand
CCCTAAAACTATAATAATAAAGAAACTTCCTACGTTTTTCTGTAAATGAATTTTCCAAAAGAAGTGATTTTTATTTCAATTCTTTGCTTAAATCTCACCATAGCAGATTTTGAATATTAATAACGTTGAAATGAAAACAGATTTTTGTACGAAATAAAGTACAAAGCAATCCTTAATCATCCTTTTTGATATCCTAAAACTATAATCGTGAAAAAAGTTTCGGTTTTTCTATAAACGAATTTTTTCTATAAATTAATTTTCCAAAAGAAGCGATTTTTATTTCAATTTTTCGCTTATATCTCACCATAGCAGTTTTTGAATATTAATACCAAACAATCCTTAAACATCCTTTTTAATACCCTAAAACTATAATCCTAAAGAAAGTTTGTGTTTTTCTATAAATTAATTTTCCAAAAAAAGTGATTTTTATTTCAATTCTTCGCTTATATCTTACCATAGCAGTTTTTGAATATTAATAACGTTGAAACGAAAAAAGTATTTGTACGAAATAAAGTACAAAGCAGTCCTTAAACATCCTTTTTGATACCCTAAAACTATAATCCTAAAGAAAGTTTCTGTTTTTCTATAAATGAATTTTCCAAAAAAAGTGATTTTTATTTAAATTCTTCGCTTATATCTCGCCATAGCAGTTTTTGAATATTAATAACGTTGAAATGAAAACAGATTTTTGTACGAAGTAAACTACAAAACAATCCTTAAACATCCTTTTTGATACCCTAAAACTATAATCCCAAAGAAAGTTTCTGGTTTTCTACAAATGAATTTTAAAATTTACTATCGGGAGTTTTGCAAGCTGTTTCAATAAACGAAACTTTTACGTATGATTAATCAAGTGGTTACAGTGTTTAACCATACATTATGGTTACTCACCCATTTCTACTTTCTTCATGCACACTGCCCGTTGATTCACTTGTGGGTATGGGAAGAATTCGGTTCCGCAATCCACATCTTTGGGCATTTGGGGGTCCGCTGGGTTCTGCATGTATACCATTCTTCTTCTGATTTCTGTTTCGTTGAAATAGTCGGCGCACATCTCGAACTCGAAAGAAGTGCATTTGTAACACTTCAGGGCTTCAACTGCAAAGATTAATAATAGAATAAGATACAAAGATATTATTGGTTTGCAGATTTTTTCTTTTTTTCTCTTCTTTGCCTTACGATTCAAAATAGACTATAAAATCCTATACATAATGGAACATTCTGAAGGAATGATTGTATTGTTTTATGGTGTTATTGCATTTGTTTTGCATAACTGTGAATTTTATATCGTTGACGAAAATATTAGATTATTCTTTCTCGGCAATAAATAAATTATACTAAGCGGTTCGTTAAATCTAATGCAGTTAATTGTTAGTTCTATATAAGGCAGAGGTGCAGCAACCTGACCTACAGCAAATGAAAGTCAAGAATGTTGAACAGCTTGACCTAGTGTAGATACGCAGTTTCTGGTTCTTTCAAGAAGACGAAGTAACTGTATCTTTGTAAATAATACAACAAAAACTGCGCGCAACTTATATTCTACGGTTAAACTATAGGATATAAGTTAATGATTATTTCTGTTGCTGACGGGAACGAAAATGATTCACATGGAAGGTGATGTAACCAGCCAATCTTAAAAACAAACCGTCATACTGCGAGCGGTGTATAATGACACCTTTATACTTAAGCCATGACCAGTCACCGTCGTTAAAAACAATGAAAATTAATGTAACGCACATCATTATTTCGAGTTGTATAACAGTCCGAAAAACCACGCAATACGCAAAGAAGATAAACAATGTCAAACAAGGATGTTGAGTGTGATTACCGACGTTGTGAGCGTAGTTTAAAAACCTTAGCATTTATAATCAGTTTGAAGAAACGTTTAGTATTGCGTATGAAAAAGTTGTTTGTAAACAAACACCTGAGAAATAATTTCCTCAACAAACATACTTTCATTTCAAAACAATTTTTATACCTTCAAATTCATAACTTATAAAGACAAATATTATCAGAAAATCGTATTGAAATTGAAAATCATCATATCGAATACTGACCTGTGTAAATAATAGAAAACAGAGTAAGTGCTATCACCACCAAACTGCAAGGATTTGAAGCCATTTTTATGCACTACTGGCACTTTCCCAAAGAGAAAACTTCACTGGTCGTACTTTGCCAAGACTTCGAATTCTGTTGCTTTCCCGCTTACTAAAGTGCAAAGCGACTGGTAGATGCTTTGCTCCTTTCTGCTGGTCAGCCTCCCCCACTCTCGTGCAATTATAAAGATTAAAAAATTGATTGTGCAATGATCGTAGGTGCTATTGTAAAAAGGAAACGGTGCTAAAACACTGAAATTATTCCTTGATTTTCAGATTGTTTTGCCAAAAAAAAGTTTAGACATTGGCACTAGAAATCTCACACAGATGAATGTAACGCTATATATGTTGGTTAAACAGGTAATATCAGAATGTACATCAAATATTTTCTTGGGGAATTCACGTATTTTCGGCATGTTTTCAGACGACAGTAGTTGCTTTTAATTCTATCAAGCCTCCTAAATAACTACGATCTCATAAAAAATAGATGGGTGTTAATGAACCCTCTACTGTAAATGACCTAAGTGTCGCTCCCAAAATCGATACTTGTTAGGTATGGCATCCCCATGGAATATAAACGTCCCACGCAAGATTAGACAAAAAAGATCAATGCTTCACCTACAAAATAATAATACATGGACTGTTCACTAATATTTCAATAATTCGGTGCCAGGAATCGATTTCAGAAAAATCATTTTATAATTTAGAATTTCGTTGATGCTTACGAAGTGAATTATCTATTAGCCTGCGTTGGTGCGTTGGTGCGTTGGTTTAGAATGAAAACTTTGGGCAAAAAAAATAATTTGAACATAACCAGAAGCAGATTGGCATCATAAATAAGATTATATTTTAAAGATATGACCACACACAATAGTTAGTGTGTATCTATTTAAAGTTTGTACGTCAGTCTCATAAAACTATAAATCTTTAATCTCCATACACCTGAGGTCATCTATACAGATACAACTTTCGAATAGAATTAACAAAACAATTAACTTATACATACTGTTGTAAAAGTACTAATTAAACAAATTATTTCAAACTCAAGCATTTAAAATATGCAAACATAGTTATTTAGACTGTTCTCTTTTTGATTACACTCCTTTCTCGTATTTCGTATTGCTCAAGTATGTTTTAGTGGTTATGCAAGATGGGTACAAAATATCTTTTGTGCCCACAAATTCTACAACACAACGCAGCATTATTTGCATTTAACACGTAATAACTGCATCGTACACTTTTTAACCTTTAACAGCTGGCTGCAAACGCACAATGGTATCATGGTCACCTTGGTTTTTGAGTTATGACTCAACTGAAGCCTGAAAAGTGTTTAATTTCACCTTACAATAGGAATCTACTAAAAGGCTGCAAAAGTAATTGATCCCTGTGCTTAAGGGTGCAGTCTATCGTTTATAAAACAAATTTTAAAAAAATTCCGTTACGCAGAAGTGTTTTTCATTTCAATTCGTCACTTAAATATCTCACCATAGCAGTTTTTGAGTACTAATAACGTTGAAATGAAAACAGATTTTTGTACAAAATAAAGTACAAAACAATCCTTAAACATCCTTTTTGATACCCTAAAACTATAATCCTAAAGAAAGTTTCTATGTTTTTCTATAAATGAATTTTCAAAAAGAAGTGATTTTTATTTCAATTCTTCGCTTATATCTCACCATAGCAGTTTTTTAATATTGATAACGTTGAAATGAAAACAGATTTTTGTTCGAAATAAAGTACAAAACAATCCTTTTCATACCCTAAAACTATAATCCTAAAGAAAGTTTCTATGTTTTTCTATAAATGAATTTTCCAAAAGAAGTGATTTTTATTTCAATTCTTCGCTTATATCTCACCATAGCAGTTTTTGAATATTAATAACGTTGAAATGGAAACAGATTTTTGTTCGAAATAAAGTACAAAACAATCCTTAAACATCCTTTTGATACCCTAAAACTACAATCCTAAAGAAAGTTTCTATGTTTTTCTATAAATGAATTTTCCAAAGGAAGTGATTTTTATTTAAATTCTTTGCTTATATCTCACCATAGCAGTTTTAAAATATTAATAACGTTGAAATGAAAACTGAAAACAGATTTTTGTACGAAATAAAGTACAAAACAATCCTTAAACATCCTTTTTGATACTATAAAACTATAATCCTAAAGAAAATTTCTATGTTTTACTATAAATGAATTTTCCAAAACAAGTGCTTTTTATTTCAATTCTTTGCTTATATCTCACCATAGCAGTTTTTGAATATTAATAACGTTGAAATGGAAATAGATTTTTATACGAATTGTTATGCTTACGATTTTAATAGTTTTTTGAAAGTTAAGTTTACAGAATATTCCGTATTCACAACATTTTAACGCACACATGAATCATTCATTATTGAAATGACACAGACACCTTTAAAAAGCCTGTTTAGCTTATTGCACACGAATACTAATTATTCGCTAATTGTTGTATTTTTTTCTTACGCAAAAATAGTACACTGTTCGAACAATAAGTTGGTTTTAATAAAACCATTGTTATTGTTCTTTTTTAATCATTGTTACATCGCTTACTTGTTTTTGTAACGCGTTACATAATGCTTCATTATTTCGTTTTTATGGCAGAATTAAACTGTAATTTTAACTTCTTTTAGGAAGTTATGTTTGGAGACAATCTAATTATAACATACGGCAATTAGAAGGTTAATTATTCTTGACACAAGACCCCAGTAATGTGGCCTTTTATTAACTGTATGGTTTAATTGATACCGTGCTACTCGTACTTAATGTTCCAAGAACATTAAGTAATTTACTGTTAGATAAGTTTTATAGGAACCTTGTAACTCTATACTTTTGGGGCACATCACGTTTATTGTAATATTATAAATAAACATTTCCCTTTAGACTCTTTAAGTATACATAAATACATAAGATAATTAACATATTATCACTGGTTCATATAAGTATAAAAATGTTGACAATAAGAAAAAAGCAACACTTCCAGAACGACAATTTCGAAATACTTTCAGGTGGTTTCTTTTCCGAAGCACATACAAAACTTTAACGCTATGAAATTACTTCTATTATCATTAAGTGTCTTAATTGGCATTTGCTATGGTGTCCAGTTCAAAATCAAAAATAACCATCGCGGCCCTATATGGATTGGTATCCAAGGAAATTCTGGTCATGGAGCTTTAGAAGGTGGTGGGTTTATTTTGAACATAGGTCAATCGGTATGTTATAATTTTTATTCATTATATTTTTCAATTGCAAATTCTTCCAATTTTCAGCGAACTGTAAACTCCCCGGGTAACTGGGCTGGACGGTTTTGGGCCAGAACGTGGTGCGATGGAAACAGCAAACATTGCCAAACGGGAGATTGCGGAAATAAGATTCAATGTAATGGAGCAGGTGGAGTGCCTCCAGCAACTTTGGTGGAAATACTCTTGAGGGGTCACGCTGGTCAAGACTTTTACGACATCTCTCTCGTGGACGGATTCAATTCGATGGCTTCCGTAAGTCGAACCAGAGCATATTTTCAACATTGCTTCAACTTCCACTTGTTTCCTTACAGATCAAACCGATCAATGGTCGAGGGAAATGCCCAACCCTAGCATGCAAAAAGGATTTGAACAGGAATTGCCCCAGAGATCTGAGACTATACCTCAACGGGCAGAGTAATCAGCCGGTTATTGGTTGCAAGAGTGCGTGCCTTTTGAGAAACGAACCAAAATATTGTTGCACTGGACCGTACGGGACCGAAGCTACCTGCAAACCTAACCAGTGGCCTGCAAACATCAACTCTGCTAAATACTTCAAGGAGAATTGTCCTCAAGCATACAGCTATGCTTACGATGACAGAAGCAGCTTGTATACGTGCTTAGCTAACACCTACGAAATAGAATTCGGCTAATAACATCTTTTATTTTTTCGTCCGCATTTAGTATTGTTTACTTGATCACATTAGATATATTATACCGATAAGTGCTTTTCTTCTTTTAAATTAAATATAGAGTATATTACTTTGGTTTTTTCCTTCCCAATCAGGATTTCCCCCCAGCCAGAGAAAATATGAATTTTCGAAAAAGTTGTCTTTCAAATGGAATATCTGAAAAAATATTTGTGCTACGAAGAGGTGGCTTTGAAATTCGAAATCCTTGGATGATTTAGTATAATATCTCCTACAAAATTTGATGCCCTCCTATTCAGTATTTGCACATATTAAAAGAATATACGAATTTTTAAAAAAACAGGTTTTCAAATATAAATCTCTGAAAATTAATATCTCGAAAACTGTTAGCTCTATGAAGACGCTACCTCGAAATTTGGAATCTCCGCATGATTTCCTGTACGCTTCCATATAAAATTTTAATCCTTCCCATTCAGAATTCCCTCCAGCCAGAGAAAATATGAATTTTCGAAAAAGTTGTCTTTCAAATGGAATATCTAAAATAATATTTGTGTTAGGAAGTCGTGGCTTCGAAATTCGAAATCCTCGGATGATTTTGTATAATATCTCCTACAAAACTTGATTCTCTCCTATTCAGGATTTGCACATATTAAAAGAATATGCGAATTTCAAAACACGGGTTTCCAAACTGAATATCTCTAAAACTGTTAGCTCTATGAAGACGCTACCTCGAAATTTGGAATCTCCAGATGATTTTCTATATGATCCCACATAAAATTTTAATCCTTCCCATTCAGGATTTCCCCCAGCCAGAGAAAATGTGAATTTTCGAAAAAGCCGTCTTTCAAACCGAATATCTAAAATAATATTTGTGTTAGGAAGACGTGGCTTCGAAATTCGAAATCCTCGGATGATTTTGTATAATATCTCCTACAAAACTTGATTATCTCCTATTCATGATTTGCACATATTAAGAGAATATACGAATTTAAAAGGAAACAATTTTTAAATATAAATCTCTGAAAATGAATATCTCGAAAACTGCTATCTCTATTAAAAGGCTACCTCGAAATTTGGAATCTCCGAATGATTTTCTATATGCTTCCGTATAAAACTTTGGTCCTTCCCATTCAGGATTCCCCCCAGCCAGAGAAAATATGAATTTTCGAAAAAGCCGTCGTTCAAACCGAATATCTAAAAAAATATTTGTGTTACGAAGACGTGGCTTCGAAATTCGAAATCCTCGGATGATTTTGTATAATATCTCCTACAAAACTTGATTCTCTCCTATTCATGATTTGCACATATTAAAAGAATATGCGAATTTAAAAACACGGGCTTCCAAACTGAATATCTCTAAAACTGTTAGCTCTATAAAGACACTACATCGAAATTTGGAATCTCCAGATGATTTTCTATATGATCCCATATAAAATTTTAATCCTTCCCATTCAGGATTCTCCCCAGCCAGAGAAAATGTGAATTTTCGAAAAAGCCGTCTTTTAAACCGAATATCTAAAATAATATTTGTGTTACGAAGACGTGGCTTCGAAATCCTCGGATGATTTTGTATAATATCTCCTACAAAACTTGACTCTCTCCTATTCAGGATTTGCACATATTAAAAGAATATGCGAATTTAAAAACACGGGCTTCTAAACTGAATATCTCTAAAACTGTTAGCTCTATGAAGACGCTACCTCGAAATTTGGAATCTCCATATAATTTTAATCCTTCCCATTCAGGATCCCCCCTCCCCCAAGTTCTTTCAAATCGAATATCTGGAAAAATATTTGTGCTATGAAGACGTGACTTCGAAATCCTCAGATAATTTTGTATAATATCTCCTACAAAATTTGGTTCCCTCCTATTCAGGATTAACACATATTAAGAGAATATACTAATTTATACTAAAAAAACAACAGGTTTTCGAGATATTCAATTTGAAAAATTGAATATCTGGAAAACTGTTAGCTCTATGAAGACACTACATCGAAATTTAGAATCTCTAGATGATTTTCTATATGCTTCCGTATAAAACTTTGATCATTCCCATTCACGATTCCTTCCAACCAGAGAAAATGTGAATTTTCGGGAAACCATCTTTCAATCGGAATATCTGAAAAAATATTTGTTTTGGGAAAACGTGGCTTTCGAAATTCGAAATCCTCAGATGAAACTTATTACATAAGAACAACTTATTATATTACTTAATTTATAATTTAACTTATATTACTTAAAAAACTTCCTATAAACTTACTTAAAACTTAATATTATTTTATTCAAGATCTAAATAATTGGTTAATTGATCGGAAACATATTTTAAGATTAAATTATGAGTCTCTTCAACCAACAGCGCTGCAACCATATCTTTTTGTTTCACCTGTTCTTCGAGTATTTTGTACTCCTTCATCTCGTTTGCCAGCTTCCCGCACATTTGAGCATTCGGCACGCTACACATACGTTTCTTAATGATCGTCGCGCAATCGCTTAACAACTCCACAAACTTCTTCACCTCTTCCTCCGATTCGAAGCTTTTCACGTTCTTCAAGTACAAATTATCGCGCACGTTCTTCAAAAGCACTATAAACTCGTCGAAAGTCTCCTCGGCGTCCGGCGACAAAACCTCCGACGTCCTTTCTACGAAACGGCTAAGCACGGCGATAGTACACTTTACGTGCACCTCTAACTCGTGCTTCTCTATGTCTTCCTCTAACTGGTCCGCCTCGTCGCGAAGCTTCGACAGCTCCTCCGCTTTTATTGATAGCTGATCGTTCATTTTGACCTCTTTACACCTTATATTGTCTTCGAGCAAATCTTTCGACATCTCCGCTTGTAGGTATTCGTTGTAGGCAAAATCTACTTCTAAGTCCCAGTTCGTGGAGGGCACCACACGTCGCAATGTCGAAATATTCGGCACTTGCGACTGAGACATATTACTAATAGTTGTCGAATTCATCTTTGATGCACTATTTTTACCCCTTGTCGGCGTGGGGAATCGTTTAGAAGCTGAATTTGGTTTTCTTGATGTCATTTTGAGGTTATGCTAGTGGTGTAAATTAAAGGTTAACCGGTTAAATTTAAATTCGTTTTGACAGCTGCCAAGGTTATAAGTTGTAGTGACATCTATAATTCTAGAATTGAACTAAACTGTTGAATTCAAAAATAAGGAATTTATGTTAAAATATACTGTATATACAGTATAAATATATTATATATTTGTTTTAAATAAATGAAGGGTTTAGTCATGAAATTATAGAAGAAAATCTGTTTTTAGCTTCTACTTTTTAATGTCTACTAAATAACAAATCACCGCCCATTCTAGTATTTGCCATTCTACTAAATGTCCACAAACTGACACACCTGTTTCCATTAATATGCTCTGGTGTTTACGTTAATTCAAAATTTAATTCTCGCTTTTGCAGAGTTGCAATCTCACCGCAGTACAAACTAAAGATACCTTTTACTTTGTGCAATCACCAAAAATGGAATTTAGCGCGAAAACGATAGTTCTATCTTCAATTGTTTTGTTTCTATTAATTAAACAGAGTAAGTGGGGACATTTAAACTTTTAATTTAGTCTTTGGACGGCATAATTATTAATTATAATTAATATTGTTTGCTTATTCTGTTTCTTTCGTTGTGTTTGATTTCGATGATCATTACACTTATTTTTAGGTTATGCAATAAAATGTTGGGACTGTAGAAGCGATGCCGACCCGAAATGTTCCGATCCGTTCGATAACCGAACGTTTGCGATTACGGATTGCGCAAAAAGTCCTAGATTAGAACACATCCCGCATGTCGGCGCAACGATGTGTCGAAAAATACGGCAGAAAAGTAAGGAGGTTACCACCTACAATGAGTCATACTTTGTTATTGGTTTGCTGGCATTTGTTTTCTGCTATTTGGCATTTGTTTTTTTTTTTTGAGCGCTTTCTCAGTTGCTTAGGGAAAATTTTTTTTTGGAAATTTTGTCAATTCAGATTTGTTTTAGTACACGGTGTCTGGAGATACATAAGAAGCTGTGCTTACCTCGGAGAGCCGGGTATTAGGGGTGACGAACGGTTTTGTTTGATGCGTACCGGTACGTATAATATTTTTATGGAATACTGCACGTGCAGAAGCAAAGATGGTTGTAACAGTGCAAGAACTTTATATGTTCCTAGAATACTGCTCGGTACATCATTGTTTATGTTAATGTTGTTTTTACGGAATGCGTAAAGTGAATATTTTCAGCTGCATTAGACTGTAAGAACCATATTTTTGTATATAATCATATTTTGCATTTATATAACATAGGGACACTGTTAAATCTCAATTTTATGACAGGGAACATCTCAAAAATTGTTTGCACTTCTTAAACAGGAAGTTTTTTTTTGTAAATGCTTTGTTCTGTATAGAAGTTAACAAACTAATTTTATATTTGTAGTATTAAATATTGTCGTACAATCTTCAACTTTGTTTTTTATATAAAAATAGGGTTGGTATATAAAAAGTTTTTGTATAAAAAATATGTATTAATAATTATAAGTAACATTTTTTTTGAATCTCAAGTCTCCGTCCATGTTTTATATGTATTTTAAAGATCTTTTAATAAATTTTTTTAGTGAATTCTTTTATTAAATTTTGTAGTGAAACTTTTGAAACTAATCGTGTAATATAAATTATAATTGTGAAAAAAACGTATTAACTTTAGGGGGAGAAAAATAAGTTCTTTGTTCGATATAAAAATTCTCCATTTTTACCAAAAAATTTAATATATTACAAATTGTACAAATGTTATAAAAAGGCATATACGAGAACAGATTTGTATACAACAATTATAATGGACGGACTAAATTCTATAATAGATTCATTTGCTGTTATAGATTCATTAGCATTAAAATAACAAATCGAAAAAATACAAAACTACAAATAAAAAAAGTACAAGAAAAGATTTTTTTCGGGTCATACGAAAACAGATAAAAATAATGCGAACGCCATCAATTCGAAGGAAAACATTACAGAAGACGAAGAATTACATTCGTCCGTAGAACAATAGCATTCTTGCCAAAAATCCCCATTAACGTACACCCCCCAATTACAGACACCTGTAATACCGGTTTCGGCCACGGACGCGCACTGTCGAATAACTTGTCTCCATCTTCCGTCCCCTAAAATAAAACAACTTTCTGTTCAACAAAAATACTTATCTCGTTCATCTTATGTTGAATAATAATATTGTGTCGAAATAGTTTGGTTCGGTTACTTTGACATTTGAAGGGTCAAAAGAAAAGTAAGGTTAGGTGTATGTGTGACAGTTCTGACATATAGCGCTTACATATGAATCCTTTTGCGCTCTGCCGAGTGCTCTTTACGCAAAACGATCCGGGCATGTGACTCTCTTCGCTGTTGCACTCTATGGCTATGTGTTCCCTTTTATCGAACTTTCTGTACGCCCCGCAATTATCCTGACCTTTTGGGTCGTGATCCGAACTGCATTGGTAACATCTGATGGCATTGGCTTCGGAAACAATTGCACCATTAAACAGTTGAATTGACTAAGGAAACAATCGCAAAACTTACCTGTTGTAAATAATATGGAGATCACGACGCAAAAACGTATTAAATTATCCATTTTCTTTTTCCTGAATAAGTAGGGTTTTAAAAGAATTGTGAGTTAGTCATCATAAGGTCTATTAAATGAACATCAACAAACGGGTGTGTGATGTTCATTTTTACAGGTATCGACTATACCATCCAAGCTAGAATATATGACTTTGTTTATAAACGAACGTTTATAGGATATACTATCATTATTTAGTAAATTATCATTTATATCTTTACGTTTAAACAAAACGTGGTGATGAAAACGGCACATTCTTTATATGGGAGAAAACTGTATAATGCTTTATTTTTAGGTGAATAAAAACTTTGGACATTACCTGGAAGATGGCGCACTGTATTTTAAAGCATCGGTGTATATTAAGTTGCCTAATCAAATAATTTGAAAATTAAAAAATATTTTGCAAAAACGGATATAACTCTTTGTTCTATATAAGTAATATAAATGGAAACAAGAAATAAAACAAATATAAAGTAAAGTTTTGTACCACAATCCTAAAATCTGAAGATTATAGTAGAAAAGATGAATCCAATTACAAAAGTAATTTTATCAAATAAATAGTACAATTAATAATAAAATAACTTTATTCTTTATTACCAAATGATCGACAACATCGTTTATAAACGTGTCAGTATTTTCAGAAAAATGCTGACATGAGAATAACAATTATATACAAAAAATCTTATTTACATTGACTAAAACATTTCTATTTGCTTTTATTAGCACAAAAGTGATGTAAATCCTGTATATTATTAGAACTTATATTTTGAATAGCACTCATAATAAAAAAAACCGCATTATCTCTTAGCACTGAGCCTAAAATAAAGCCTCTATTAAGAATTTTGTTGTCGTCTTCGACCAGAGGTTTACTTTCATCGAGCACATCCAACTGATTGTTGCTGCTGCTGCCAAAACACTTGGATTTATTTTTCGCACTCGTGGAGCCTTTACTAAAATTAGAGTGCCTTTAGGATACTTTTCGCATCCCTGATTATCAGTAGACTAGAATGCTACTGTTCTGTCATATAGTTTCACTCGATTTATACGACTCACAAGGCCTCTACATTTAAATAGCAACGCAAAGTAGACGGGTTTGGTTTGTTATGAGATTTTTTATAACATAACCCACCCTTACGGGAACAAGTAAAATGTGCAAACAGCAGAAAAAAACCAAACAGTAAAGGATTATATTAAATCTTGACATTTATTAACGATCATTTTTATACAAATATATAGTAACACAGTTTTCCAATAACAGTATACCAGTTTATAGCTAGATTAGAAAGTACATACTTTTGAGTACTTATTAAAAAAAAAAGACGAAATGTAAGTGACGAATACGTAAGACCACCGTATTATTTTACCTTACACGCTCTAAAGTTAACAAACAACAACCTTTTAATATCAACAATCAGTTTTATTTTATTACTTTTTAAAGATATGCTGCGACGTTTGTAGTCCGTTATATTCGTAACTGTACACATTGGCTTTTTTTGAGCAACAAAAGTAGGTGAGGTACACACACTTATTACATGTAGTACATAGACAACAGTGAAATTGTATATTCACAGTTTAGCTACCGCATATTGTCATCCCTTTTTACTAACTTTTGACTATAGTATACATTTATTTAATAGAACATTTATTAGCGGAAACATTAATTATAAAATATTTTTAATTCACCTGCATTGCGATATCCATAAAATTCCCAGCCATAAAATTTATACATTGTTTCTCGATGAGAGGTTTTTTCGCGATAACTTTCATAAAATTAAAGATATGTTAAATCTGCTTGCACCACGAGAAAGTTTCTTCTTTTCCGCATCTAAAAGTGGGTTTTGTTCGGTTGATTTCCCAGTAATTACTCCAGAAAAAAATTGCGAAGCCAACGGTGTACCAGAATTTCTTCGAAATTGACCGTATTTGGATTATTATATGTAGAACAAAAAGTAAGTAAAATATTTCGAAACGGCTTTCACGTCGTGAAAGTTCAATGTTAGGGCTATATAAAACTGAGTTTTAGGTGCGGAAAAGAATAAGCTTTCTCGTGGTGTGAGTGGATTTAACATATCTTTAATTTTAAGAAAGTTGTTGTGAAAAAACCTCTTATGGAGAAACAATGTATAAATTGTATGGCTGGGAGTTTTATGGATATCGTATCGCCGGTCTTTAATTCTTTTTGATGTTTAAAACTGTATAAGCCTCAACTGCACCGTTTTTTAAATTTTATTACAATTTATTCATTATAACAAAAATGTGCAGTTAAAACTTAAAAGCAGTTGAATCTATCTATGTTAAGTATGTTTTATAGACATGATTAATACAAGTGATGTTTTGAGTTTTTTCATTCATATTTATAATTCTTATTTATAATAATGAACAATAAAAATTAATATAACCAAACGATTGTAAACCATGGATTATTTATTTTGTTTTTGAAAATGGCAATTAAAAATTAGCTGTTAGTTTTTAGAGCTTTTATAATTACTTCTTATCACTAATTTCTATAAATAACATTTTTTTCATACTACTTTTTCCTACGCAGTATTAGAAGTAGGTGTACATATCACGCAGTGTTTATTTTTAAATTACTTAAAATTATTTCAGTTTACGGTATCTACATTAAGCGGAATAAATAACATTTAACTACCTGCTAATTGTTTAAGTTACTTAATGCTATCGTAAAAATCAGTCATAGTGATAATTGAATTTTGTTCTGTTTATAATTTGTTGTGATGTTTCACTACAATACATGTGCAAGGGTTGTCCAATAAGAAATCGTGTGGTTTCTTTTTCAAGCTTATCACCTTTATTTGGGCATCTCTGCACACTTTATGCATAATTATAACGACTCAACTAAACGAATTTTGTACTTTGTTATGTACCTGTATATTCTAGGGATTACAATAATTAATACATTAGAAGGAAGGAGAATACACTTACGATCTTATTGTCTGGGAAATTATACAATTATTTGTTTATTTCTTTTTTAATAACGCGTAATAAAGTTCTGGATGTTTTAGAGAAAATATTTACGTTTACCCCTTTATTATAGATACAAAAATAATGGAGAATTTTTGTTGTTACCTTTACAATATAGTGTTTTATGTACACGTATGGATGCTTATTCTTCTATCGGTAGTTGCTTGCGAGTTGTGATATTACAGATTGGATTGGTGTAAATTGAAGAAGGAATTGTAACAACCCAACCCAATAACTTGGAAGAAAGCTTAAGGATAACTGTTTGAATAGGCAACTAAGAAAAGCATTTGTGTATGTTTGGTTGCATATATAACAGCAAAACTGGCATAGGCGGAGCGGGAAGTAGAATGGGAATAGAGGATGTAGGGAGAACACCAATTCAATCTCATAAAAAAGATGTTACAGCACATACAAAGGCAGCAAGTAAGAATGCTTTCGTTTCGGAAGTAAGCATTCTTATACATTGGAAACATGTATGTATATTATTTGTTACAATGAGTTACATTTATAATAGGTACATAATAGCTGTGAACACCGAAAAATAGACACATAGACTGAAGACATTTGTGGTCTGTTGTTATTTGTTATCAGATAAGTACACAGACTTTTTGCTTCTTGTATTTGGTTTGATACATACTTGGTATACATCGAAAGGGAGGTGTGCACTCTTTGTTTTCTGTCATTGTTGTTTCTTCATTCAGACGTATATGGGTTTTCGCGTATCCCTCCTGCTTCCATTCCTATCCAAAGTAAACCATTCCTCATTGCTGCCGACGTGAACTCACAGGTCTTCGGGTGGTTTCGAAAGTAAGCATCCTTGCTTGGACAAGGGACTGTGGATCACTGGTGCGTTTAGATTGCTGAAGTAGCCCCCTATCTTCGGCTTCACGTGGCGATTGTTCATCTCCATGTGAACGATCTTCATAAATTCTATTTGAGCTGCCAGTTTTTGGATCTCCTCCTGCAACAACGTGAACAAAAAGGGGGTGCCCATCCCTTCCGGTGGATGGGTGCCCGCCCTTCCATCACCAACCTTCAACTCTTCGTTTTCCTGGTAAAGATCGGGCGCCTCCTCTGGCACAAGACCGATACCGTTCAAACTAAAGGAAGCAGTGACGCCACGCGATCGAGCCCTGTTGTCCCACTGGTCACCCTGACCTCTAAGAACCCTCACCACTTTCGGGCCGAAGACCAAACCTACGGTCACCGAAGTCGACAGCTGTGTCCTCACGAAACCCAGCAAATATTTGATGTCCGGCCCCGCCCTAGGAAATATTAGTAAACTGCAAAGTGAAATGGGGAAATTAGACGAATTGAAGAAGCAGCTCGATCCCTTCACTTACTGAAACGCAACCATCGCTATGTTCACCACTGCTATGTTGTAGATCGCGTAGCTTATGAGTCGTGCTTCATTGTAGAGCGATTCGGCATTCCTAACGTTGTAGCAAACACGAATGCCCCAGGCTAGAAATAACACTTCACCTGCGCAAATAAAAGAATTTCTTCCAGTTTCCCCTATATAAATGGCATCACAGGTGTCGCATTCGAGGGTGTATACTCCCTTTTTATCTAATTTGTTTATTTCATATGTGGCTGGTATGTTGTGTTTGGATAATAATTTCTTTCTTACCTATAGCTAAACTGTGATCCCACCAATTGTAACTGCACTGGTTGAATTTCAACCCGACAGAATCTGCTATAACTTCGGCGGTCGGTGTCGCCGACAAGGTCCAGGTGCTCAAGTATATCAACATCACCAGCAGGATGGGTACCATCCATTGCAGAAGTTGTTTGTCGGTTAATTTCACCTTATGCGCCGATTTAACTCTGTATGTCAATGATACTCTAAGAAGAGAGAAATATTTTTTTTTAAATTTACCCTGGGTAATAAAACAATTTTTACCTCCACGTCTTCATCAACAGAGCTGTGTACGTTATGCAGAATCCGAGATGTCTCGACCACTTCGTCGCAATACAAGAATACATGTCTAACACAGGAAATATGGCTGCCATCTAAAATTTTAGAAGAATATTTAGAAGAAAATTTCAGAATTTTTTTTGTGATGTAAAAAACAGTATTAATTAAAGTTGATAGTTACTTCTAAATACATGGTGGCACAACCCAGCAACGTGATTGCCAAAAACGTGGGACTGGCTACTTTGAAAACTTTCAATTTCCGATGACGAAACATGTATATGATTAGGATAACCGTGCAGGCTGCACACGTGATGCTAAAAGCTAGAAGAGTTACTCTAGAAATGGAAAGAAATATTTTTGTATTATCCAGTAGGGTTTATGATGGAATCAGCACCTGAATGCCCAATGGTATGTTGCCAGACATGGTTCTGGACCAGTACAGGTACTGCATCCTGGTGCACAACGACGACAATGGAAGATGTCTTCCCAAAAAGGACTGCTGTTTTCTTTCATTTCGCTGAAGGCAACTGAAAAATCGAAACTGTTCAGTTTATGATGTCCAGAGTTTTATGATGTTAGATAATCTAACCTTCGACTAGAGTCCCGTTAAAAATTCCGTTATGATGGGGTGAGTAATAGCCATCTCTGCAAATGCACTGGTAACTACCTCTAGTCCATGTAATATGCGACTTTAATGGTCTATAAAAACACTAAAAGTATTTCTGTTAATTGGTTCTGTAAGCAAATAAATTATTACTCATTACAGTGAGTAATAATTTATCTTTTTAAAAATCATCAACTGCTTTCAGGGAATATGCTCATATTCTTGCGTAAATATATTCGAAGTTAATGTGTTTTTGATTACAAATCCATTAGAAGAAACCGATCATATGCAACTAGAAATTTTCCCACCCTATATTTGAAAATTTATAGATTTTCAGGTGCTAAAGAAAATTTCTATAAACTACTAGATTAGGTAGAAGAATTTTCAATATACTGAGATTGAAAATGAATGGGACAATTGATAGACCTGAATTATTAAATTTTCGTTTGTAAAGTTATGACGTGTATGGCAAAAAAACAGTTACTCCAACTGAACCATTCAATTTGAATCACGCGTTACCTACTTTGGAAGTTTCATTGTGGCATTTATGGGATCCATAGAATGCGAAAATTTCGCTTGCCAACCGCACTTCGCTGGCTTCGCATTGGTTCACTTCGAACTTTGAAATGTCCACGTCTAAGCTTAGAAATCCTTTCAACCTGCAATTTTGGAAAGAAAACAATTCACAAATTAACTTTGTACAAAACGTCTTATACGAGTTTCCACAAAAAAAAACTTTCACTTTATACAATGAAATGGCAGATTTCTGCCATACGTTTTCTGACAAATGTCCTAATTCAACCCAATATGGCGTCTTAAAAAATTCTTTCGGCTATTGCATTAGCTCCACGTACAATTGTTATGTCTCACTTAATAAATACCTGGAAGACCGCAATTTCGCTATAATTAGCAAAAGCTCATTTTACATCTTTAGCGAAGCTCGGACTTTCAGTGTTCGTCTGAGTTTCTACATATTATAAATGCTTTTTAAGCCGCTAACAAAAATCACGTAACTAGAAGCTTACTTTCTCCAAGTTATATAGTGGTATTTTTGTAAAATTGTTCAGTGTTTAATAAACAATTGGTGGATAATAAAATATACGTATCAAAAACCTAAGCCCTTGGTCATCGTTTTGGATTGATTGATTGCTTGTTTGATGCACTCACTCACTTTGACAACTACCTCTCAAATAAACTATAATCGAACATTTGTACTGTCAATAAAATAGATGCACATACGTGAAACAGTGATAGTACAGTTCAAGCGATAATTTGGAAGACATCGAAAAGATCGATTAGAAACACCCTTCCATCGAAGCTAACTTTAACGCATTTTTTTCTAAAAAATCCAATATATTTTTCAAAAATCATTGTAGACAATTGAAAACGTTGGACTTTCAACTTTCTTTCAGTATATAAATAATAGTACCACACAAATCCGTTTATGAGTTACAACAAAAACTGTAACGCCTTATGTTATTGTAACCCGTTAAACTGTTAACCGTTAAAGAATTATCTTTCTTTAACGCATTTGTTTTTTTTTTGTAAAAAATCCAATATATTTTTCAAAAATTATTGTAACCATTTGAAAAAGTAGGATTTTCAGCTGTTTTTCGGTATATAAATCATAGTTCTACACAAACCCGTTTATGAGTTCCAACAAAAACTGTAACATCTTACATTATTTTAACCCAAAAATAATTCTTTAACGCATTTCTTTTTTGTATAAAAATTCAATATATTTTTCTAAAATTATTACAGCCAATTGGAAACGTCGAACTTTCAGCTTTCTTTCAGTATATAAATAATAGTACTGCACAAATCTGTTTATGAGTTACAACAAAAACTGTAACGCCTTACATTATGTTAACCCAAAAATAATTCTTTAACGCATTTGTTTTTTTTTTCAAAAATCCAATATATTTTTCAAAAATTATTGCAACCAATTGAAAACGTTGGACTTTCAGCTTTCTTTCGGTATATAAATCCAATGTACAGTATATAAATAATAGTACTACACAAACCCGTTTATGAGTTACAACAAAAACTGTAATACCTTACATTATGTTATCCCAAAAATAATTCTTTCATTTTTTTTTTATAAAAATCCAATATATTTTTCAAAATTATTGTAACCAATTGAAAACGTTGGACTTTCAGATTTCTTTCGGTATATAAATCATAGTTCTACACAAACCCGTTTATGAGTTACAACAAAAACTGTAACACCTTACATTATTTTAACCCAAAAATAATTCTTTAACGCATGTGTTTTTTTTTTGTAAAAATTCAATATATTTTTCAAAAATTATTGCAACCAATTGAAAACGTTGAACTTTCAGCTTTCTTTCGGTATATAAATCCAATGTACAGTATATAAA
>JAWQRJ010000629.1:0-19506 GCA_033557515.1 Diorygopyx duplodentatus | reverse complement strand
TTGCATAACTTTTGTAAACCTATCGACTCCAGAAACTGAAGAAACCGGCAAAATTACAGAAGACTCCGGAAAACTCCGAGACCTGCAAGATTACAGAACGTCTGGAAAACGCGTTTTCACTGAAGTTACCCGGAACGCCTCTAAAGCTGAAGAGACGGACCGTGGAGAGTAAACTCCCTAAAATCTGGCGCCGGAGATCCGTAGTAGAAGAAGATGCTTATATTTATTTATTTGTACATTTTTAAGAATCTTTTACTTTGTATTTTTAATTAAAGTAAATAATTTAAAAAAAACCGATCCGGAATTCACAAGCTATTAGCAGTTATTTCTTGCAGGCTGTGTAACAAGGCGTTAGGTTGTGGATATGTTCACTTAAACAGTGTTTAAAGTGTTTTTGATGTTGTATACGCCGAATTCGTTTTCTTTTTTGTACTTTTTACTTTTTTCATTTTTCTAGATTTCACTTTGTATGTCATTTTTGATAATTCATAACTTTCTTTCCTTAGTTATATACTTAGTTTTTTTTTAAATATTGCTTCAATTATTTTCTTTTGTTTCATTTCTTACCAGATTGACCAAAAACAGTGGTGACTAAGCGCTAGCTTCCATCTCTTGGTTACACCTGATGGTTACTATAGGTACATCATGAGGTACACCATAGGTTCCCTCTGTACAAAACTACGGAACATATAGATACCGAAAAGGAGACACTGCAGATCTTGTTGCAGGAACATTACCCGGAACCGACTTGTCTTCAGAAATCCTCAAAAGAAAACCAGTTGGACTTGGTAAGACTCTTTGAGAGGGCGAACAGGGACAACTGGACGCTTGCAACATAAGTCATTAACAAATCCAAAATCAAATGCGCTGCAGAAAAATTTGCACCATTTAAATCTCCAGGGGAAGACGTCCTGTTGTCTTCTCCCCTATACACCGCCCTGTATAGAGCTAGTATAGCACTGGCATATATACCTAGGGCGTGGAGGGAGCTGAAATTACCAGGATGTGATTCCTACGACAAGGCTAAGTCATTCAGACCGATAAGTCTGATCTGATTCCTCCTAAAACTAGTGGGTCGAGGGGGATAAATGTCTTCGAAAGGAACAGCAGGATAGCGAGAACGCCACAAGGGATACGGGACAGTGAGATGCCAGAGACTGGGGCAGTACAGAGAAGAGGACAGGAATGGAGTCTTTGGGGAAAGTTGAAACAAGGACACGAGGAACACTGAGGATATCTCGAGAGAAGAGGCAACGAAACAGCGAGCGAGAGGAGCGAAGGCGATTCCGACGGAGAACAGAGATAAAGACGCGGAGACGACGAAGAGAGAGAGGCTGTTGGGAACAGAAGATGGGGAAAACACCTGAGACGGTGGGGACAGAGCGACAGAAGAGATCCAGACGCGACGAATTAATGGAGTAATTATCCAGGAAGATGAATGTGGAGAAATTGGTGAGGGAGACTCCCAACACAATGAAGGAGCTGAAGGCGACGATAAGGGAAACGAGAAGAGTAGTAGAAGCGGTGAAATTAGAAGAGAGTCCAAGAGCACAGCTATTTCCAGAAACAAAGAGCAGGAGAAACGGGAGGGAGAGGCCAAAACTTTCAAGAACGTCAACACACGGACGGAGAACGTGCAAAGTACAAGCGAAGAGAGACGGTGGAGTAGAACCGAGACAGGCAACGAGGAAGGAGATGATATTGTGGAGGAGAAGGCCCGACTGGACGATGATAGAGGGTGTGCAGAGGAGTGCGGGAGGGAGATATCCAGGGCTGCGGGAGATAGAGGACTGGGTCGTACGACTGGCAATAATGACGAGAATGAGGAGAGATGGAGAGCAGAGAAAGATACATATACAGACTGGAGGAAGGAGAGAGCGTGGAGGATACGATGGAAAGACTGAGAGAGCTCAGAAGAAGCATGGAACAGGACGCGAGAACGGTGGCGAGGATGACATGGACGGAGAAAGGAGCAAAGGAACTGAGAGAGATGTTTGGGGATGTTTTTGATGATTCTGAAGTGAGAAGAAGAATAATACACTCGGCTCCGAAAAGAAGCAACTCGAGAAGGGCATAGACAAGAGGAGTGGAGAGCGCGAAGGGGTGCGAAGGGAGAACGTGAGAGGAGTCGAAGAGGAGAGGAAGAAGAAACATAAGGAAGGTGTTATCATAGTAGGGCAACCGAAATCTTTAGAGCGGTAAGGGAGGAGGTGGGAAATGGAGGACTGCAAGAGGAAGTTGGAGTTGTGAGGCAGACGAAGAGGGGAGAACTGCTGCTGACAATGAGAACAGAAGGGGCGATTGAGCGGATGGAGAAGAGGCTGAGGAACTACAATGTTCTGCTGAAAAAGCTATGGGCTACGTGCTGCATGTAGTTTGCTTATAAAATCGTACCTGGATAGACAATGCATATAATGGGGCGGATGGCATTCAAGTGTTGTACATATACCATTGAATGTAGGGGGCGCTGCTGGGGGTCCACTTCCGTATATCATAAATAAGAATGATTAAAACGGATCAATCAGAAATAATTCACCAGACAACGTTCAAACGAGTACAATACGAAACTGAGTAGGGTTTGCAAGAACTGGCCAGATAGTGAGAGAGACTGCAGAGTGAGAGATTAATACCTAAGTTAAATTAAACCGTGAAAAAACAGAAATATATGGGTTTGCAAGAAGATCGGGGAAACATCATGAAACTCGCTCGATGTTGCTTTGAATCTACCTAAGCCATAAAAATATTAAGGAGGATGCATTTAGGGATATTTAGGGATTTTTATATTGCATAGCATCCTGGCGTGGGGATCGTCTCCCCACATCATGAAGCTATACAGAACGAAACACCTGAATACCAAAGGGGCCCGCATCTCCAGCTGCGAGGTCAAAAACGTCGAAAATCTCAGAGGTTTATAATATTATAGGTATGCAATTCTACAAGTTACCGATCTTCTATAAAGAATTGAATGTTGTTAAGTTAAAATGTATGAAACGAATCTTATTGATTGAATGTTTTTTACCACAGCAGAATTTTTAGATTCTGATCAAATAAGCTTTTTTCATTACATAATTTCGTATTTAGTGTTATTCATTTTATTAAAGTACTCCCCTTTCAAGGCGCAATATCTTATGCTAATCGGGATACATGTGTGATGTTCAGGCTGCAACGCAATCCACAAATATAACAGACACATCCAATGAATATAAATTTTGGGTATGCATACACACAGAATGAGGCAGTAAAACCGCCGCGCTGCAGGACTGAACTGAGTTGTAAACCGAAAATATGCCCCTATATACTTCTAGAAATTACGACCTGCATCCCATAGTGCTTTTATCAAAAAGCGTAAAAATATGCCAAAATAAAACGAAAGCAACAAAAGTTTTTTGGGGACAGTATGTGTGCGAAAGCGTTCTATTTCTGTGATATATCGCACAAATAAAAAATTCTTTAACGCGGTACGGCAGTTTCTAAATAAATTAATTCAAACTGAATATTGCGTGCATAACCATACAAAGCTGCTTAAACGGTCTAGTAGGCCAAGTATTAGCGTTTTTAAACCGACAAATACCACTTTGTCATCGGTAGTGGCAGGTAATTTAGATACTTATAACACGCGACAATTTGTCCTTGTCAATTATTTTGTATACTGTACTTCAGCCCGAATACACGTTCCCAATTTAGGGGAATAAAGCAATTTAGCAAACACACCCTTTCATTATTTTATTTTAATTTGCCAACTTCGACAAAATGTACTAAAAGGTAAAAAAATGAACTGGTTGTTTCGTTATGTGGCTTTTCGGAGTCGCAACCCATTAATTAGTTCTTGTTAGAACTTATATGATCTTAAATTACTCTCCCAGTTTGTCCAATAAATTCATAGACTAATCGATACACTTCATATCGGTTCGCCGACAATATAGTACAGATGTCCAAAGGAAGGCAAAACCCGTTAAATAGTAAACAACGTATGAATAATAATGGTGACAATCGAATTTAGTGCAGTTAAAAAAAGTGATCGATCAGCGCAGCCCCACATGAACAATTCGGAGAATCCAACGACCGCAATTTAAACAAATGTACAGGGGCACATCCGTGGCCAAATTTCAGTGGAGTAATGGTGGAATAAAAACTCCTCGAAACTCTGTACCCTGAATGCCACAGCTGGAGCAAAGGTGTAGGGTGTATGCGAGCATACTGAGTTATTCTAATGGAATACACTTTTCGCCTGTGATTAGCCTAGTCTTCATTAACAATTATGATCTTGCAGACTGAAAGGATTTCGGCCATCGAAAGTCCATTAGAGAGAGTGACTCCATCACGGGATGCTTCCTTTGCCAGTTTATCAATGGACTCGTAGCTGATTCTGGAATGCCCCCTCAACCAAAAAACTTTTACACCAGATGAGAAACACCCTCAAAACCCAATAAAAACTACCAAAATTAATCACGAAATCTCATAAAGAAAAACGTACAACAAGGAACACGTATCTGCTCTCTAAAGGTCGAAACCGTACTGTATAAATACGTTGTTGCTATGTGTACAAAAACATCTTTTTGTTTCAGCTACATCAAACATCGATCGATTTAGTTTAAAAGCAGTTAGTAGCAGTTTAGTAGCTTTTTGCATCCTTCACAAGACAGAACGCCTAACAAACAAGATAGAGAAAAAATCTCTATCGTACTGGCGAGACGATGTTTCGAAACAGTGTTATAAAGGTTTTAAGTAGGCGCGTAGAGATTGCCGTATAAACAGGATTAGCGCATACGACTGTCCTCCATATTCTCAGACAACGCTTGGGAATGCGAACAGTTGTGTCACGTTGGGTTCCGCACGAGCTAACGGAAATGCAGGAATGATAACGATACGACGCAGCATGATTACGCAGGATGAGATATGGTTGTATGAGCCAAAAATTAAACGCCAATCAAATGAATGGTGTCATTACGGGTCTCCACGGAAATCACTCGTTCGTCAGGCCCCAGCAACGTGAAAGCTATGCTGATTCTTGTGTACGACTGTGATGGTGTTATCCTACCGAATACGTTACTCCCGTGGCAGACCGTCAATGCGCAGTATTACTATTCATTTCTGGGAAACAATCTACAACCCAACCATCATCTTGAAGGACAAAGCTCGGGCGAATATAGCGCAAGCTGTGGCTGTTACCCACACCTGTCACCCTGTGACTTTGATCTTATCCCCAATATGAAGGAACTGCCCCGTGGCATTCGCTTCCGTATCATTCCAGGAATTCTACAGGCTGTAGACCGATCCTTCGACGAATCAACAGAACAGGCACTGCCAACGGCATCTTGCGGCTTCCAGAACACAGAAAACGGGTTGTACGCCACGCTGATGACTGCATGGAAGGGTTATAAAACGTTCACCCTTGTAGCCCGTCTGTATGGTTTATATATATATATATATATATATAGTTACCAGTATTAAAGTTGGAACCTTCGTAGATATGGAAATGTGTAGGAATATTACCCAATATGGCTAAAAGAATGAATTTTTTACGCGAAAGTGATAATGGCACTGTTAAACTCAGTGCGTACCATCAGTCAGATGAAGAAAGATTTGATAGTGTTACTTTGCGCTCACATAAAGGCGACAGGGAAAGAGTTAGCTGCGATAGCAGAAGTAATAGTGATGTCGCACCTTTTCGAAAAGTGCGAAACGACTAAACAGCGACGGAAGGGTCAATTCAGTGATAACGAACTTTCAGAGAATGCAGGAACACTTTTCGAAGAGTTTGGAAGAGAAGTTCCGGGTATAAACGCTGCAGTTATTCGTAGATTAGGAGAAAATCCCTCACCTTTATGTGTGTTGGACGAAATATTGAGTAACGAATTCTGAGAGAATATAACAAAACAAACAAATCGGTGTGTGGAACAAAGGATCAATAAATAATGAACAGCATAAAGGCATATTTGCATTGAGTATTGAGGGCACGGTTTGGAATTAAATTCTATAAATTGTGTGAGTCAGTGTGAGTCAATTCAGGATATTGTGCCGATTTTAAAATATATGGGTCGGTGAAGACAAATCCTTAAAGTTTCGTACATCCGTATCTGAAAAGGTCGTCTTGGAATTATCGCAGAAGCTTCTAGGAAAAGAATATACTTTAAAATTATATCTCGATAATTGGCACTCCTCGCCAAATTTATATTTCAATTTGCTGGACAGGGGTATACATGTTATGGAAACAGAGAGAAAAGAAAATAGAAAAATATGCCAAAAGTGCCATTGATATTGAAAAATATGCCATTGAAATTTCTCGCGGTACTAAGATGGTGCTATAAAAAAGACATGTAATAGTAATAATAATAATAATTTATTTTCCATGTAACAGGTAGAACCCAATTACAGGAAAACATTAAACTAAAAATATTATATATATATATATATATATATATATATACAAAACCTAAAATAACAAAAATTAATCCTACACAGATATAACTACATCATTACTAACCTACGTAACATAACATAAAGTATATGTATTAAAAGCGAAAAAATAAGCTAGATTGAACAAGTGATACAAAAAATCTTTATCAGCTTAAATAAATAACATAATTGGAATTTGTATTGGGTATAGATTACTTTCAAAATAGGTGACATAGTATCGAAATTAATGTCACACCAATCGGACATATTCGTACTCTTCTTCTATAATCTTCTATAATCTTCTATAATACTTCTTCTTTAATCTTCGCCAAATATTAGTTCTAGGCATGCTACAATAGAACGTTTTTGATGAACGAGTGCTTAATCTCCAAACGTAGAAGCTTAACCTATTTACTAGTTCAGAACAATCTATTTTATTATTAAGTGCATACAAAAACGGAAAGTGCGCCGTTTACACGTAATGTACAAAAACTTAAAAAAATTTCTCTGAACACATTCAACTAAATTAACTTGTATAGCATAGATTGGAAACCATAGCAGAGTTGCGTATTCCAGACGAGATCGGATCAATGCAAGAAATAACATTGTTAGCGTATGAACATTATTGAAATCTTTACAACTACATCTTCAATATGAACACAAAAAGACAATTTGCTATCAAATATGACGTCCAGATCCCTACAGGCGCTTACAGGATCTAGATTGACTCCAAGTATGTTATACCCGTACATAACAACATTTAAGCTACATTCACAACCTCCAAATTAGGCGTAGAATTAGTAGGTAACTTGTACTTTCAACGTAAATTAGTACTTTGACATCGTTCACAATGTCTAATTTAACGGAGTAATTTTACGTGAAAAATAGTAGGTCCATCTAGCGACAAAGTTTTCAACTTGCGATAATGGTAGATAATGCAGACTGCTGTTAAAGTAACATAACCTCTCCTTCTACATGTTCTACATTAAGCTTGGGTTTCAAGGTATTTGGCTAAAAAGGAGAGTTCTACTGCTAAAGCAGAAAAATGTATTGCTTCAGTAATGGAGCATGCATTTCTATACGATAAAGGGCAACTACAATTTAAAGACAAGAAAGAATGTGG
This sequence comes from Diorygopyx duplodentatus, assembly GCA_033557515.1. NCBI lineage: Eukaryota > Metazoa > Arthropoda > Insecta > Coleoptera > Scarabaeidae > Diorygopyx > Diorygopyx duplodentatus. The sequence goes on along the minus strand of JAWQRJ010000629.1, from coordinate 11,987 downwards.
TCTGAAATTGGGTTGGGCAATTTTTCTTTCGTTCGGTAACTGTGCTTTTGTAGTTTAGGTCCAATTTTGTTTAATAACGTATCAAACCGGACAAGGTTTAATCTGGTATAGTTAAAAACATCTCAGGGTCAGTTAACCGCATTTCTTCATAATTTCCGAAGTCGAAACGATTCTGATTAATCGGACGTACCCACCATCTTCTGTGCTGTAGATACACCTGTGCACCCAATACTATCGATAATTGCCCCAATAATATACTTCGAAGACGAGTTCCCCCCATTTTCAAATCACCGACCACAAGTATATAATAACCGTAATAACATAAACACGGGAAGTGAGGTTAAAGTAAGAAATATCACATGTATCTGTGGAATGCGTAATATTGACTCGGCGTAGAATTAGTGGATAAATTAACATTTTCAGGTTGCGAATGTACCTTTAACCTTTTACTGTAAGCCATCTTAACTTGCTTGTATTTAAATAAAGCCTATTGCAGGTACACTACTGCGAAATTCTGTCAACATCCTCCTCGACCTTTTTTTGCATAATTTATATTTCTCTTATCCCTTGTAACCGCCGCACAGTGGTTCAAGCCCATTTAAATTATGAACAAAATTAAATAAACCAACATTCCACGAAGACAAGTGAAAAGACATAAGGAGTATTTATAAGATCAATCTGTTTAAATATGGTGTTTGGCGTAGTTTGACTTGTCTGTATGTCTGTATTTTCACCGAAATTTCTGTGTCTGTCCAATATACACGGAGCTACAAAATTAACTGTGTTTTGTCTTTAACGCTGAATAAAGTTCTAAAAATGCTTGCGTTATTACTATCTCCAAAAAATCCATGAAATCCAAATGGATTTCTTACTGCAGTAGTCAGTTAATGTTTAAAATGTATAAATAAGATATAATAAATGTATGATCTATGCAAGCTATGAGTACTACATTTTTCAGTATAAGCACGTTTGTGCTATCCTTATAATTTATCAATTAGTAACAGTATGTAATGTCCTTTAAGATTTAACGATAAATGCATGACTTACCTGACTGTTTTATCTTGTATTCAAAAAACAAACCCTACAACCTTTAAATAGCTGTTGCATGTACTGCACGTCATTGATGTACATGTCAACGATCGTAGTTAACATCTACATAGAACATTAGCATGTTCCAGTTTGTACGACTCTAGGTACACCATTCCTCATATGCGCACACTACGCGTGTCGATTGTACGTAGCCCGTTTCAATCTCCTATAGTAGCCTCGCAGGTGTCATAAACTGAGTAACATGGTTCGCCCTGTCGATTGGAAATCCAATTAATCAGAACGCCTATGCTCGCGAAATCCCGAAAGCAAACTGTTTGATGCGCACTTCATGTGCGTCATGACGTGTGACAAGGTGCGATCGCTTGTGTTAGAAAAATAGCATGTGCCATGGGCCATTAGTTGCCGTAGCATAAATTTAACCATATCACATATTTCGTACAATTTTATGACTGTTTAAAGTGTAATTTAAATTTTAATTTTTTATAAACGATTTGATTCAGAATCGAAAAGCAAACCTCGGCATCGTAACTTAAAATTATTATAAGTTACGATGGAATACGACGGAATAGTCTTTGTACGTAGTAACATCAAGATAAATCGATATTACTGTACAAGTGCTGTTTTTTACTGATAACTCCACTTGCGTTTTGTGCTCGAAAAGAATGATACTTCCACAGATGTAAGTTATTAGCAATGGTATAACCTGCTCGTCCTCATTTTTCATATAGAAACCTTCATTATCCTAGACACGAAATCTTCGTTCTAGTTTTAATGCACATTTCGCGTGCATAACCCCATTTTGAACTCTACATTCGAATAATGAAAGGACTGCTTTAGTAGTTTGTTTCTATTTAACGTGAGAAAAGGGCATAATGTGTATGTACGGAGCTGCGGTATAAATTTAAATTTTTGTAATTTCATTTTGGTTTATCGTGAAGCCAATAGCGGAATGTTCATGAACATGCATCCGGATAAGGAAACTGCAACAAAGGCATACAGAATGCGCCAGCTATCAATGGATTTATTTAAAGGCAATTTTTCCGTATACAGGCTGTGATTTTATTCTGCGTCCAATGTTTATTTCCCCAGGAACGAAATTCGCTTTAAAAGGCACGGCTTAGATATAATCTTTCAATTTATCAAATCGTATTTCAAATTATCGTATCTTCGTCACGACGGTGGCCTTCGTTAAAAAGATATAACCATAAAGAGAAAATGCTTTGGGAGGCGCTTTGCGACGAACGTTGGGCATAATAGCAAAAATTCTCTCTTGAAGACATTCGGAAACAATAAAGTCCCACGCGGGAATTGTCCTCTCAGTTGGGTTGGAACATTTGGAATTTTTACAGCTCCCGAGTTATGCATACTATTCGTAAAAATAAGCCCCTTGCCCGCCGTTTCAAGTTGCCAGCAATTTTTTGCGACACACCATGGCAGCAGAAAAATCACTTCTACTGGAGGTATTCCAAGAATTTACCACGAGGGAACTGTTACCGTAAAGGCTTTTTCAGCACATGGCAATTTGAAAGAATAATTTTAAAAATCTACTCTGATTACCGTAACAATTGTATTGCCTTTTATCACAGCATTTATGCTATAAGTAAAACTTAAGTAACGAAAACTTAAATTTAACAATAACGTTTAACTAAAATCTCACCAGATGAATTTAATTTGAATGTAGGAGTTATATTATCCCACTGTTAGGGATATGTTTTAGAAAAGTATGTGCAAAGAATGTACCAATTTAAGTTTATTTAAGCCACTATTTAACACTAACTACCTTTACGAATTAATATATTTTTAACATCTATTCATTGGCAATGTAAATTATATTTTCATTAAAAATGAAAATATTCTTCTGTTGAAAACTGTTTTTTCCACGAAATTGTTCTATTGCAAAATATCTTATCATAATTACCTGGTATTTTTTTATGATTCTTTCTTTTCCTTATGATGAAGTTCTAAACATTATAATAGAGGTATCTATTACTTACATTGAAGAGGCCTTTTCTCCTCATCAACTTCAAGTGTCAGTCATCTTCATAACGTATTAAATTATATATTGCTATTAATAGGGTCAGAAGGAGTTATGATGACTAAAACTTGATGTTTGACTCTTTCAAGAAGTATTGCAATAAACATTGCGTTCGAAGTCTTAGTGGCTCAGGGGTAAAGCGCCAAACTCACCTACAGTACCTCTAGTTGTCGTTAAAGCAAGTATAGTGGAAAATTGCAAAGGCGTCCAAGACGTGAGATGTTCCCCTCAACGTAATATAAGGCGTACTTGCCAATCAGCTTAAGACTCGAGGGGCCCGCCCGAGGCTGTCACATCGAAGAAGTTCAGGTGCCTTTCAATTTTCGTGGGGAAGGCACAGGAGGTCCGATGGGTCGTACGTGCAGCAGGAAAATCGCACCCTTCATCCACATACAATAATTCACATCAATAACTAATAAATGTGTAAGTTTTTTTAACTGTTGAATATTTGAGTGGTCCTTAGCTTTAAAATAGAGCATAAAAGAAATTTATTGATTCGTTTTTAAAATTGAGTACTTTCACTTTACTAGTTGTTAACATTTACGAAAAAATGCCACGATAACGTAAATGTTTTTTTTATTTTAAAATATGTACCAATAAAGACAGAGGAAGAAATGAGGAAGAATGACAGATCAATCATGCACTTTTTGACGGAAATGAAGCACAGGGAAGCATGAGAACGTCGACCGACAGTTATTATTAGAGTAAGGTGGTTGGCAGGCAATGAAAGAAGAATTGCTACTTTAAAATTTTGTAGAGAACATTAACAGTATTCCATTACATCACCTTGTGGCGCAAACTCCGAATCGGTCTTTAAAAATTATTTATTCAAAATAATAAATCATTCTAAAAAATTAACTGTAAAAATTAAACGGCCTTCTTCTTCTTCTACGGACCTCGGGTGCCAGATTTTTTTTTAGGAAGTTTGCTCTCTACGGTCCATCCCTTCGGTCTCTGGGATGTTCCCGGTAGCTTCAGTGAAGACACGGTTTCCAGGCGTCCTGTAATCTTGCAGGTCTCGGAGTTTTCCGGAGTTTTCCGGAGTCTTCTGTCACTTTGCCGGTTTCTTCAGTTTCCGGAGTTAATAGGCTTTCAAAAGTTTTAAACAAGCAAAGCGGTAACGGCGGGCCAGGAAAATTTACAAACTGAATAAAGTCCAAAGCGGACGGAAACATTTCCAAGCAGGAGAATAGCAATTCAGCAAATCGGTCTTGGAAAATACTGGGAGAACGGGACAGGTAATTCTGGCCAAGACAAAAGAACGGACAGAAATAAATCAGGACAGGATCTAGCGTGCAAGGCAGAAACACTTACACACGCTAGAGGGAGGGAGATGGGACTAGCGTGCGAGGCAGAAACAAGAGGGAGACAGGACCAGAGTGTCAGGACGCACAAGGTAACTTTCACTGCTACTGGTTTTCACTACTGGTTTCACTACTGGTTTCACTAGTATACTTTTCGGATGGAGTGCTGAACTGAACTGCCGGGGATAACTGAACTGCTTGCGAAGCGCAAATCTTTTACATCGGTCTTAGGTGATTGTTCAATTGAGAAATAAGAGCGCCCTCTATCGGAGCGTCGCAGCTTTCTGCGCGCTTTCTAGTTTAGGCCTTTCCCCTCCAGTTGTTCTGCAGCGGCGAAAGGTTCGATCGCTCATTTAACTCAGTACGGAGCCGGTCCGGCTCCGACACGGACGAGAGTTGCTTCGCGTCACTCTCTTTCGTGCTTAGGACCGATTTTCGGGGTCACTGCTCTTTACAAGACCTGGTTCTAAGTCATATTTTTAGACGAATCGTTACAACCTTGAACTAAAACATTCGCACACGTTAGGTATCGTCCAGTTGTTTAATTGGTAATTTTATGTAATTCAATGGCAAGCAAAACATGTGGTACGGTATTTGCGAATGAAATTTATTCATCCATACTAAATTTTATAAAAGCAACCTAGGAAATTCCAAATTAAAGGCTGACGCGCGTAATTTATTTATATGTAAATGTGGCTTTAATACAAAACCAATGCGATACATTGAAATAACTAGTTTTAAATTGGTGGCGATGATTTATGGTCTACGCTTGCAACCAACGTATTAACCCCTTTCGCAATATTGAACGATAATTTGACCCCAATTCCTAACAATACATTATTCTACGCAAAACGAAAAGCTATGTCATACATTGTAAGTGATCACATCCCAATTTATAGTTATAGTAAAATATTAGATTATAATAATTTTTAATGGAAGATTTTCACAAAAATTTACAAGCACCTAAACTATAGGGTTTAATTAAAACACACAAACCAAACATGCCGATAACACCAGTCGATTGGTAAATTCATGCTCCAAATCACATCCTAGCAAAGAAATTAAATTACATAATCAATACAATGATAGAATACAATACAAACCCAAATGCCCCGTTAAAAAAATCTTTCGAATTAATAAATAAACTAACATAGGGATTATCAATTAGCTGTTAGACAAATGTATCAAAACAATACACAACAAAAAGAAACTAAATGCGTTTCTATTCCATATTCTAGAAACATTTGAAAAAACAGCAAACATACTTAATAAAATAAACAACTTTATTCAACGCGAAAGACAAAACACGCGATATTATGAAATCTGGTGTATATATGTATACTAAATGGTTCAATTTGTAGCTCCGTGTATATTGGGCAGACTTGTAAATTCTCTTTCAAAAGGAAAAATGAGCAAAAGGATTAATAAACGTACCAACGATGATGTAGTCCTTAATTAAACGTTTGTCTTGTATGAACCTTAGTTTAGTTAGGTTATTCTATTCCATGCTTAGATTAGTCTATTAAATAAGTGTGTAAATAATCCATTCTGGTAGTTATTACTATTTTTTCATAATAAATTAATTCTGGAATGGGTCAAAAAGTCAAGAGCAATTTGCGACATAAGGTCAGTAATTCAAAGAAACGAGTTCTGTGTTGCACCATAAAGTATACTTTAATGTACAGTCGTCCATTTCCACTTCCACGGGTAAAACAAAATCGGAAACGCTAGGGCGGTCGAGATTTTAGGGCACTCCTCTTAAACGGCTCCCAAAGTTTTAACTTCTTATTTCATCCCTGGAGTACCACTAAAACTTTAATACGTCGAGGCGGCCGTGGATTATAAATTTATACGTGTGCTTTGTTCCGAGCAGTTGTATATCAAAACAGCTTTGGGAAATCTACTTTAACCGCTCGAAACATATTTTTGTATAAGTAAGTGTTATCGGAAATGAAATAAAACTAACTACGACATTGTTTGTGATTTAAATAATGACTTTTGGTTAACCATTCGATTTTTCCAGACCAAAGTTTCCAGACTTGCGATTCCAGGAAGTATTATCTGTTACTCTCGGACCCTACCCTAATTATTTGATTAATTAAAGGCCCGATTATTCAAGTTTAGTGTGAACTAGATAGGGATTGCCTAACTGTCCTCGAAGCGCTACAGTTCCACCTTTATTTACGGATGTTCTTTGTACACTGACCGATAGGGATAACAAACGTAGATACCGGGGTAATTCAGAACATTAGTTTGGACGTTAATGGTAGTTTAAACTTTTAGCTATTATCTCGTTTATTGGCGTTCTAATAATTTAAGGGAGTTACTGCTTAATTACAACATCATAAATCACGACTGTTATATCGTATACAGCAGGTTTATTTGTGCACGTAGTATTGTTTGAATTTGTTTTCCAATATTGTATTTGTCAGCAATCGTCTTGTGGCAGTAATTCAGCTCTAATTTATTGAATCAACGTGATTAATCAAAATGGTCTTTTGAGTCGGATACAAAAGTACTAAATCATCATGATCATAGGAACATAACATCGTCACCAATGTGTCGGAGGGGGATTGAATATCTGCAATCAACATCTTTCCGAAAGTCTACAGTAACCTAAACAACAATCTAAACAAACAAGAAGTATAGTTTGCACATAACCGTTATACGTTATCCACGGTTCAGAAAGTTAATTTCTGCCCAACAGGAAAAACGCTGTAGAACAAATAAAAACATTAATAAAACCCGATTATGTCTTTGATTACAAGAAAAATATGGATGCTGTTGACAACATTGGTGGACAACTTTTCTGGATTGAAATAGTTCGAAGGTCAATTAAGTAGTATCGAAAGTTATTCTTGCACTTGGCGTGACTAAAGCCAATACGTTATCCGCTACATTTCCGGCTTCAAGTGGTCAGAGCTTTGCTGAAAATTGATTCTACTAATACCCCCGGTTCTGCTAATTTATCGCCTTGCCGACTAATACGACGTGATTTCCCCAAACACATCGATGACAGAAGACATTGACATCAGATGACAGAAGACGTTCATTACCTAAAACAAAAACTCGTATCCAATATTCATGCACCCATTGTGATACTCCATTATGTATAACACCTTGCTTTAAAATTTATCATTCCAAAGAAATATTACCATAAATGTGCACTGCAATCCAAACGGAGTGGGTGGGAATCATCACACGACTTTCTCCCACGTAGTTTAAATATTGAGGATGCTTTTCTTCTTATAATTTTTTAAAGACATGTGATATGTGAGTATTGTTTAAAAATTGAAGAAACCTTGCTAAAAATCGATCGATTTACGAATTGTTTTTAAAATTTTAATGAGTGAATAACGAATATAATGCAATAAATTAGGTAATAATAAGTTTATACGCCTGGTTGCATAGCTACCGGGCGTATAAACTTGTATACATACTGCAACATCTAGGGTGATGATCGGGTTTTATAAACTTTTTTTTAAACATTAAGGAACAAAAGATATAAAAATTGTTACTATCTTGCTTATCTTTTTGCAATTTATTAAGGCAAGACTACGAATTTATGAGCCATATTTAGAAATCAGACTCAAAAACCGTTTATTTATTACAAAGTTTTGAATGATTTTAAAACTTAGAACTTCATATATCAAAATTAATTAAAACTTCATATATCAAAAGTAAAAATAATATGTTTGCAACGTGTGGTAAGAAAATTCCCAAGGTGTAATTATTTTTCAATACAGATGTCAATTAATTTTGTTAAAAATAAAATATCTTTTTTCTCCCATCGGACGTATAACAGCACATTCCCAGAGCGTTTTCTACATGCAAAATCTAGAAGTCCAGTATGGTACGCTCGTTGCTATAAAAATGTAGACAACAGTAAATAACTGTCCAGGCATATCTGTTCCGGCTTAGGCCGGGAATATTTTCCCGTACGTTGTTTAAATAATATATAGTCAGACGTATTCAGTATAATTATTTATTTAATGCTTCTAACATTATACAATTATTTATAATATTAACATTTATCGTGCAATTCGTACAAGTATTGAACATTGAAAGATTATTAGTAGCAATAGTTGGTAATGAACTAGTACTACCATTATTCTCTATATTTAAAATTCTACTTGCAACTTGAATTTTATTAATAAATAAATTAAAAACTTTAAATAAATATTTTTAAACAGACAATAATTTGATATGTACTTACTTTAGTCATTAAAAATGTAGCACCTGCAGCTTCTAAAATAAATTGTTGAATGTGTTCCTTACTTAAGATTTCGGATTTTTTCGCCTTATAACCATTGGACTGGTGTTTCAAGAAAGCACGTAATTTTTGGTATTTTGATGTCAATATGTGATGTCAATATTATTTTTAACAACTAACGTCGACCTAAACATTGAGTAATTAGACCATAATGTGGATAATTTCATTTTCGTAGATAAAGCCGCAAAGTATGCAATAACGACATTTTCTGAATATGATTCGGCTTTCTTAGCTTGACGATAATCCATAAAACGTCTATATGCATTTTCGTATTTCTCCCTAGATTTCTGTGGAAGCAAATTCGATTGCAATTTCCACCATCGCCCGGGAATGTTTCGCTTTTCCTACTAGATACACAATCTACTATTATGGATATTACTTAATAAAAAATAATTGCAAACGACAAAAATTTAAAACAATAAAAATATCATACCATATTGATTTTCTCAAAAATAAACACACCTTTTCCTGTGAAGAAAATATCAATGAGACTTTTTGAAAGATATTTTGTTCACAGGAAAACGTGCGTTTATTTTTGATAAATAAAAAAGCATATAGTATCATTTTTTTAAATGATCTTCTCTATACAGGAGTGAACTTATTATAAACAATAAAGAAGTAAGCATTGTTTAAGTAAACTCGAAAGAAACATTTTTACACTTTTTTTTAGTTTTTTTTTTTTAGTTTTCTTTTCTATATAGAGAAGCAGAAAAAGAAATTAATAACATGAAATATAGATCGTGTATTAATGTTAATGAATGAAAAATTTTAGTTCGTTGTTTTGAATAAATTTTAATTTCCTTTGATATCAGAAATTGCAAAAAAAATATTTATGCAAAAAATGAAATATTAAATGCAAAAGTCAATTATAATAAACAACAGAAAAACATAAAAGTTTACATAATTCATTTGTTAATATTTTTAATATTGGAGAAATGAAACTCAAGCTATGTTGGATTCTGGACAAAGAGGGATTTGCAGACAACAAAACGGAATGATAAATACCCTTTTGACTACTACGGATGGTGGAGTTGATTCAGGTTTACAACACCATAGCAGCATTTACTTTTTTACTTGGAAGTGTAAGAGTATTACATTCGTCAAAAAAAAATCTGGGGTGAGATTTTGATATATCTTCATGAATTAGGTTAATCTAAGGCTAATCTGTCTGTCTGTTAGCAACACTTTTCCTATTACTATTTATTTTAGGAAAAAAAGTTTCAAATAAAAGTTTCATTGTTTCAAATAAGTTCTAAACTATACCGTGTCCCAGGTTAACATGAATAAAATTAGTAAAGTGGTTATGAAAAAAAATCATAATGTCACAGCTGTGACGTCATCAAGTCCTTTTTTAAATAGCATCGTACATTTTTTTAGAATACCATAATTCGTCAAGATATGTCAAAATCTCACCACAATCGAAATTTTGGACCGAATGCATAACTTTCTCTTTATACCTTTCAGGCGAGAGAAAGTAAAAACCATCCTACTAATAATAATCTCGCAGCACAAAGGGTACAGAATAGCGAAGATACCCCAAAAACAAACAATCTAAAATATTTTTAATAAAACCGTAAACCTACAAATATTGTTCTAGTCCATGCAGTTATTTCTGGTCAAATTAGTTCAGGGAAAATGAATTGCTACAATGCATTGTTATTTGTTCGATTATTATTCGTTTCGGTCATTTACTAAACTGCTTTATTGTATAAAGGTGTGCCATTTTTGAGAATAAATTAAAGCAAAAGGGAATAAAAAAATATTACTAAGCTAAAAATAAAAAACAAAAAAATATGAAACAAAAAAGGCCAAAAAAAAATTCTTTACAAGTTTATTCGTTTAGGTTGGCACCACAGGTTTGCTGCGTAAAAATGTTTATTGTGCACTAGATTTGAAAATAATATTTACAGAGGCCGTTTCTGTTTCGTAAATTTTCGTTTACAGCATAAGAATTCTTTACAACTTCGTTACACTTTGCGACTTATTTGCTCGCGGCTGCCTTACAAACAACCACGCTGAAGGAAAGTTCATTCTTATATTATAATAAAACACTGTGTTTATCATTTTCACATACTGAAGCTATCAAGTTCCTTTATAGTACAAAGATATTTACAATCTGAAAGTACAATTCTTCTTAACGGTATCTAAAACCAATTATATATATCCTTATTTGTGGAATTTACATTTCGAACATTTTTATGGCCGTTCTGAACGGGCCGGCAATTCCCTTTTGGGACTTTTGGGAAAATTCTGCGTAAGGTGTAGTTTACACATATTAACAGTTTTTTCTCAAAAAAAGTATGTTAGTATTTTGAAAAAATGTCGATACTCTAAGGTAAGGTTAACTTCGTTTTGTATGCGTTAGATAATGCTGTTATAGCACTTATTGCGATCTTCATTTGGTATTTCAAGTTTATTCTGTTCCGAAAAAATGTTTTGTTCTTTGAAGTTTATCATTTTTCCTTAAAATGATTAGAAATAAGGGAAGCGTTAATCACAGATTGCCAAACGGACAAAGAGACAGACAGACAGATGAATGGACCAATTTCCAAAAATGGTATTCTTAGAATAGTCTAATTTGCCAAGATATGTAAAAATCTCACCATCAAAATTTTGCACACAAAAGATAGTATTGAGCTGTTTAGTTCTTGTCCCCATTAGTCACTTTTCTTTCACGAAGATGTGAAGGGAGATCTTAAATCCAAGTGAACCTCCGTAGTGACCAAAGTGGTGATTCTAATATATCTGTACCTAGAAAAAAAGAAAAAAAATGCCAAAAACGAAAGAAAATGGAAAGAAAATATCAGTGGGATATATACATGATCTATACAGGATGATTCAAATTTTTAATGAATTTGAATCTTTACTTCTGATAGTGAGGGAATAACTAGACAGTGTTTACATTTAACAGTTTTATAACCTTGTTTTATAACTCCCCCGCTTTATCCTCCAGTAGTCTAAATAGTGGGATGGTATAAGGGTGGTTCCAAGTTATTACTTCTATGTCAAAAGCTCTTCCCCTTCACCTTATTGCTCGTTGATGTGCAATCCATACTTCCTCATACTTTCCAGTAGTCTGAATAGCGAGATGATATAAGCGTGATTTCATGTTACCCTCCTAGGACAAAGGAGTGTATTCCTAATGGAAAAAATACAAGAGAAATATTAACTGTAAAATTAATTAGTTGAATTAGAATTAATTTAGAATTTTTTACGTATTGGTTTCTATAAATTTTTGACGTATTGGTTTTTATTAATTATTTTTTAAAACGCAACAAGGTATTTTTGAGTTTGCCAACCAAACTTGTCTTTGTTTATTCTACTA
>JAWQRJ010000628.1:0-19526 GCA_033557515.1 Diorygopyx duplodentatus | reverse complement strand
AATTATTATATATTCATGATTGAACATCATGATCGTGTCATGGCCGCTGTTCTGCATCTGGCGCCTGGCGCCCACCAAAAACGCAGGCGGGGTCGGGATTACTTGGCTTGTCATCCGCAAGAAATATGAAAATAATTTCCTATGGTCGATGTTCAATTTTTTTTCAGTTATTTCAGGAGGTATGAAAAAAAGCTACTTTTACACGTGTGCTATCATTTTCCACTTTGATAAGCGTTTGTTTTTTCAATGTAGTGAGTTTTTAAGATATAATTTTCTTATTGTTGAGATTTCTACATTTTTAAGTGTTTAGGGCTATTTATTTAAACATTTTTTTCAAAATCATAAGCATAACGGAGTTGTTTTTTAAATTTGTTTTATAAACGATAGACTTACACGCCACATACACCACACCATACAAGATCACGCGATCACACTTCGGTCGATGACGTTATCCAATTTTTTTTTAGTGTAGATTATTGAAATGAATATTTAGAAAGGAACTCATTGCTGTATTCGTTTTTTCATTTACTTTAAAATTGGCGGGAGAAACGTTTATTTTTGAAAATCAAGAGTTCTGGAAATTACATGAAATACTCAATTACAGTCAATGTAATGTGAAATATTATCCCTGAACGTCCATGGGAATGTAACTTTAAGTAAAAATGTTGCCTGACGTTATTTGCAAAAAAACGCTTATTCATGCCACTTCCCAATAAGTTTTGTATCTATCCAGATACGTATTTCGAGAGCCAGGCTTTCATCATCGGAGCATCTTCCTATTCTGGCTCTCAAAGTTATCTGCATAGAATAAAGTTATTTTTGAACTTTTTACAAGTAAAATCTACAACCCTCAGTAGCCATTACTGGCATTTGAAGCATAATAGATATAATGGTGGTTATGACATTTTTAACTAATCCAAATCTTGCAGTTTCCATTACCAAAAGCGATAACTAATAATTGATAAGATTTTAATTTTTTTTGCAGAACATCGAAATAACGCTTCACATATCAAATCTAATCATACTTTTTAACTTATCTGATCAAGTGATACACGGTTCTTGACGGGGGAGATGGAATTACCAACTGGGTCATTTTGAGTTCAGATTAGTTTAGATTGTCAAAAAACATGCTTGGTAGGTGTGGATCTGATAAGAACTACTCGAAATTCTGCTGTTATCTACGTATTTTGTGCACCACTTGACAAAATTAACGTCTCCCATAGAAGTCGTCTTCAATTAGCTCTTAACTTATTATTATTGGCTTATAGGTATGCATTCTATTTTCTCTTAAAACTCTGGGAACCAAGGGGTGGCTAACATTATTTTGAAAAACAGCTTGTTCAGTTAAAGTTCAAACAACTTGTTCACACACAAAAGATTTATAATTATACAATAATTTAAGTATTGTATAAGTGGTGCCGATGGCGTTCGTAGGTGGACGTTGCGAATTTCAGTTCATCGATGATCTAGTAAACTAAGGTTTTTCAGCATTCAACATTTAAAAATGTTTTATTTGATATTTTAGTCCATATATTTACAAATTAAGGGACTATACCGGGTATTTTATTAGAGTAATAGGCATATCGGATGTTTCTTAAGTAGCACAATCACGCCCAATCTTTCTCAATGTGTTCTCGGCACACACAATTTGTCAATTTCACTGAGCGAATATTAGTAACATTGTCCCTTGAAACATGTGAGATATGTCGGGATATTTTTCTACAAATAGGTGAACAACTCCGACTTGAGGTCATCTCCTACCTTCATAATCGATCATCACCATCATAATCGATCAGCATAGTATCTTTCCAAACCCAAATTTTTGTTTTTTTAATATTACTGTCATTAAGTTTCAATATAAATGATTGAATCCGCATCTTTTTTCTAGTGAAAAATATGAACTAGTGAACATCTTTTTCTAGTGAAAAATGAACTAGTTTGTGAACTAGTGTTTACGAACATGTGATAAAGGTAGAATCTTTAATTATTAGTTGCAACGTATGTGTAAAAATTTTAATTCCGATAACGTTATTAAAGTATATTCACAAAATAAAAGTTCCGCAAACCCTTAACCTGGTCCCTTACTTTCATTTTCAATAGAGAGCCAGCATTCGGCTTCAATTTCTGTTCCTAACATGTCGATAAATTCGATCATGTTAACTCCGTTGCCTGCTCTAACAGAATATTTTGCTGCATATCAATACATATTACATTTCCCATCACTTGAACACATTTCCAGTCATGTTTTTTATGTGAATTTTAGTATGTTTGTCGTTTAACGCTATCATTCGTAAAGCAAATAAATTTATTTATCCATCTATTATCAGTTGAGCATTAACTCCCAAAGTTGATATATTTAATCGCGTAACTATGTCAACCTTTAAAGAAATAATTCTCTTTTAGAGTGCTGATACTTATTTGGGCAATAATTTAATGTATTCTGAATTGTTTGAAATTTTTAGTCTATCGTTATAATAATTAGGTTCAATTTCTTTTTGAATCATCTACCACCTTGAAAAACAAATCAAACTGTAAATAGACGATAGATGATAAACTAATTATCATTTTTTGAATACTTTTTATGGAGAAAAACACACATATATGCATAAATACTGCAACGCATTTACAACAAATATATTACAAATTATATAATACAAATCGAACAACGAGAACCAGAATTTGATGGCCATTGTTTCACAACAGACATCTTGAATGCACTTATTGTTATAAATAGGTGATATTGTTTGATATTAACTATGAAAGCTATTTAAATCTACAATCTCTTGGACAATCTTTTGCAGGCAACTTTTATATTTTGAAAGGTGTACTAAAAAAATTGAATTGATGACAAAATGCAAAGGGAACGTTAGTTTATATTAAAACATGTTTAAACAAAGTGATTGTCCAGAGACCAAAAATTTATAGTTGTTGGGACGAAGCAGGAAGGCCTCGAAGATCTTTGTTATTTGAAACTATCACCCATTTATGCCAACAAATATATGCCAAATTTGAATCAAATACGATACAGGCCCGTATTATTTTGATCTAAGAAAAATCCTGGGTTAAAATAATATATCCTAGAAAATCCACTATTCTATGTGGGACAAGCAACTTACAATTTCAGAAAATCATGCTGTGGCTGGGGAATTAGGTAGAAATGTTTTTGTTGGGGACTGTACGGAAAGTTAGGCTATGTCAATGAAAAACTGAAGTTTGCTGAAATCGATGGAACATATATTAATTAATGTGCAATTTGATCTATACGTAAACGAATTGTGCGCGATGGTTTCCAAAATTTCCAGTATTGCCAACAATAGAAAATATACGGATTTAGATTATTTACGGTATTTTTATTTTAACCAATATGCTGTCGTTTTTTTGTCACGTTTGTCATGTTCAGTGAACGAATTAATTTTGCAAAAAATAGCAGTGGAATATATTATTTTCGTCTTTGTTCGCTAAACATTCCTTATGAGCATAGCCCCTCGGTGTAATTACAATAAGTGTAATAACAATGAGTGAGCAGCTAGGAAATATCTTACCTTTATAATATTAATTTTGTGTTCTGCAATAGCTGTCTTGTATTTGTTTAGTTATTTGTGAAAGTAATAAGGATATAAATTTGAATTAAATTTGAAACTAAAATAACCTCTAGAAATCTTATTGCCTCTCAGCATTAATCTCTAACATTCAACTGTAATATTGTTGTCTGTTTTGGTGGGGAAGTCCGAAGTGGGAAATTGTTATAGACTTTAGTAAATTGTAAGACTTTTAAGGGTGTAGTTTGACAACATTGCCTTGAAAGGCACGGAAAAATAATTGGTGTCAAAGTAAATAAATAAACACAAAGTGACCAAAAATTAAATATGCAGACCAAAAAACTTTCAAAGTGCGAATAATTAGTAAGTACGTAGGTACCGGTCTAATATTTTTCCCAACAGTTGACTTAATACAACTCGTTCGTTCATTACTGTATTTTACTCATGTGCCATTTTCTACCCATGTATTTGATTACAGTAATAAAAAGCGCTTCAAAATTCCTAAATAACTAAATTATTAATATAAACGTGGTTAGCAAAGGAGCCCAGAGAAATTCTTAAGAGGACAGTCTACCTACCCTACCTTAAAAGAATTTCAAAATCCTGATTATTATTTTGTAGGGCGCTCAAATTTTTACAGTATATAGATCTTAAGGTTATACTGTATTAGGAAAGTAAGGAAACGTCAACAAAAATGCAAAATTTTAGTTTTGTTTTAGTATTACTATATTTTTCACCTTCATATTACCATGCTTGTAGAAAATTAATTTAGAAATATTACTTAAACACCGTTACTAAAAAACGCATGGCATTCCCGTAATTTTGAAATTTTAAAGAGATTTGTTTTACGTAGCTTAATTTCAGAAAATCGGCAGCGCCGTACGGCTAATAGAAAACAGACGGTCACTGTCCAGAGCTTTAGCCAGATCTGGTTCCGCTAGGAACTAGATGTGTATTTTTAAAGACAACAAAATTAAGAAAGAATAACCTACTTCGTGATCCTCTTATTGAAACGTTTGTGTATACATTGTAGTACCTGGATGACCGAGCTCGCTCGGGGGTAAAAACATAAAAACACATGTTTCCCACCCGTAACAGAGCTGGCCGGTCTCTTAGTTTTGATAGCGCCATCGTGTGGTGAAAGGTAAAACTAACAGACCGAGCTAGTTATCGGCACCTATCTCAATCAATTTTCCTGAGGCTAAAACACAAAAAACACTTTTTTGTTTCCATGTGCGGTTACCTTGGAGCACGCTTTTTGGAGCGCAGCGGGCAGCGACTGTTTCAGTGCCCCGCCAGCAGTTCTGTATCGACGTTTTCCTCATAATTTTATTTATTTACGATATAAAATGATTTTAGAGATGATTTTAGAAAGTCGAGGCATATCTCCATCGATTACATACAATATTAGCGCGTTTAATAATGTACCTGGAAGACCGAGCTTGGGGGATAAAAACAAAAAAAAACATTGTTTCCTATCCCTATCAGATCATGTAGGTCTCTTAGTTTTGGTAGCACCATCGTGAAACTAACAGGCCGAGCTAGCATTTTTTTATAATACTGGTGGCGTCATCGTACTGCCAACGTTTAAACTATCGTCATAGCCGCGTCAGTGTACAGTATGTATCTGTGTTTCGCCGTCCGCCGATAGATAACAGTTCTGTATCGATGTATCCCATATGTTTTTCTCGCAATTTTATTTATTTACGGTATAAAATTAATTTACGAGAGTCGAGACATATCTCAATCGATTCCTGGCGTCGGATTATTGAAATCCTACAAATATCGGCCGGCAACATAAAGCCGTCTTCCCGGTGTGAGGAATACATACATACCCACACACATAGATTAGCGCGTTTAATAGTATAGGATATGTGTAATGAGGTCGATTGCAGAAGCGGATATATTCATTTAAGCATTAATTTAATTACTTTGACTTTAATTACTTTGAGTCAAAGTAATAAAGTGTAGGTGCAGTGCACTTCAGAAATCTCGGTTCTTTAACAAATGCAAGAAAATTTAAACCTTCGAAATGAAAAATCTATTCAAAACAACAATAATAAAAAGAAAACGAACAAACTACAAAAAGTGCTTACTCTAGATTGTAATACTACCAGATAAAAATTCGCTCTCGCCATAAAAATGTGTGAATATTTAAAACTTCATTCCGAGTCCGGGGTATTTGTAACATATTAACACAATTTAGCTTAAGCGGACTAGTTCCAAAACTAGTCCGATTTTCTCTTTTTTCAACGTTGTGAAAGATGCATTAAGACTTACTTTGTTCAAATTTTAAAAAAGGAATTTAGAAATCCAAAGATCTTTCAATTTAAGTTAATTTATTAAACATAAAAGTAATAAAACCATAAAATGAAGTATAAAATAACAACGCATACACTACCTTTGTTTTGTCTACATATTACAATGTTCATTCATCACAACCTGAAAAAGTGTACAGGTTTACCTTATTTTAAGTTCCGATGCTCCAACTTATGATTGCATGTCTCTTCTAGTTACTGTAACCATAGAAGGACATTTACCTGATATAATATAAGAAAGTTATCTGATATTAACAAATGTCTAAACTTTTGCGAATATCTTTAAATTTCTCACCGAATATCAATAATATAAAATCAATAATTTATCTGAAAATTTTTCATAGTGGTTTTGTTTTTGCCTCTTGATACCTCTCACGTCGCTTGTCTGATGATTTATATATTAGGTAAATATGCTGATACGTACTTACATTTATAATTTTGATGTAAAAGCATTTTAGTCTCTGAGGGCACATTTTTCTGTAATTGGACTAAAATATAAGAAGGATTTTAATAATTAATTTCTTTAATATATAGGTTCATATACAATAAAACCATAGAATCAAATACGACAAAAGCGTTCGCTATTTTTGATTTTGTATCCTGAGTTTTCACTCTTCTTATGCTTTTATGTCCTGGTATTGGTTATTATATTTGTTATTGGTCCGTCCCGGCACGTTTAAACATAGGATTTCTTCTTTCAATCCCTTTTTATGAGGGCTACATTGCAGTATATTGAATCCTTTTTTTCTACATTGTATTCTAAATGTTGACTCACAAAATAACAATGTAACTGATAGCTACAAGAAAAATCAGTTGGTACACTGTCTTCTGAAACAAATGAAACGATCTGAATGAAAAGTATGTAACGAATCTGAAATTTTGGGAGTCATGTGCAGACAAAATTAGGCTTGGTTAAAGAGAAACTCTTAATGGTATGTCGTTAATTAATATCAAAAATAGTATTGGACCAAGAACAGAACATTGCGGAACTCCATGTTTAGTAAATAATAATATAGATGTTTGGGTGTTGTTTGTAGGATGCACACTCATAAAACCAAGGTCATTTAGCAACAAGTTGTAGGATATACAGTAGAAAGCTTTTGTTAGGTCAAGTTTTGTTAAATTTTTAGTTTGTAAAATGACGTTTGTTTTTGAAACATTTCTGTATGTTCATTATGTTTTGCTGAAAGAAAACTGAGTGGGAGTTAAGAGTATATTACCTTCTACAGTTTTAAACATCATCACTTAATCCTTTTTTATAAATTGTAATACTTTGGCTTAAATTTTAAACATTCAGGAAAAAGGTGTGTTTTATTATACATATAAGTTTTAAATTCTCAATGATACTTCGTATTTCCTATGTAATTTTTTGATGTGAAGCCACATCTGCAGCACTGAATGTATTGCACTGTGCTCCGCTCAAGGTGATGGCAATTTATTTAATAATGCTGTCAGCAATGCCATAGAAAAAGATGTTAAAATCATCTGAATTAATTTGAACACTTTTTCTGCAATCTTGATTTTCGTTTTTACTGAAATCACACTCTCCTGCCAAAAAAGCACACTTCGTGATTTTATCCCAATAATAAGGGGAAATACGAAAATAAACACATACTGTAAAATGCAACTGGTCCATGTTTAGCGAGGCTATCTGACATATTTGTTATAACTGCATCGTGGTGCGGAACACTAGTTATTTTACGCAGGTCCAATTTTTAGTATGTATGTACTTTTAAGTGGTGTTAGAGGTAGTATTAACACGCTTTCTTATAGACGGTTATTTTTAATTCGTTTTTCACATGTTTCTAGTGTTAAAACTACAATATTTCCACTCAAACATGTCAAATGGTGTATTGCATAGCAAAATGGTATATTGCTAGGCAATAGAAACTAGATACTAAAAATGAATAGATCATAAAAACTGTTATCAAGTATTAGCACACATATATATTTTTTAGTTTTCTGGTTAAATATTAACTTTATGTAACATCCTATGTTTGTATTTGGAATTATTGTAATAGCTTATCTTTGAAAGAGATAACGGATACGTTACTACACTAAGTTTAACGTTAACGTTACTACATCGACAATGGCATATTTATAGACGACATTTCAATATCTTCATCCTCGATGTTTATTCTTCACACACTGACAGATATTTTTCAGGCAATTTCGACATTTCTTTTGATGGTGGTGGGAAAAAGAACGATGGTCTTGGAGTCCGGACGACATCTTTACCTGACAGTATTAGAAATTCGAAATATATATCTAATGCTGCCCGGTAAGATGTGAACAGTACTCCACATCCAATGCAAAACTTCTCTCTTGGTTTCTGCTTTCTTCATCTTCATGTTTCAACAGCTTGGCTATTTCTTCAAAAGATAGAATTAAGAAATGGGAAGTTGTTTAGTAACACTAATCAATTGCAAAAAAGAATCTATTTTATAATTGAGGTGAAAGTGGTAAATAAATTTACAAGTTGTTCGGTCTGTGACGAAGAATGTCAAGCATCTTGAATTTTTCTGTCTGCGTTCTTGGCGCCTTGCTTTAGACGCCGCAATGAATAGTTTCTTGGGTTACATTCAGCGGAGCATGACGGCTGGACGCAGCAAGGTAGCCATACCTCTTTTATGGCTTCGCAACTTTGATTTAATTGCGTTTAATGAACTGTATTGTTGCGTTTTATTGTGTAACTTCTTTCGAGGAATAATTAATTTTCTTTCAATTAGTAATTAATAACGTGTGACTATTGTAATAATTAAGATAAGTAATTGGTGCGTGAATAAGCTCTTTGTGAAAAAATATGCCATTATATTGTAATATAACAATGAATAGAAGCATAAAATCGAACAAAAATTATTGACCTAGCATGAAGAAACTATATTTTTAAGCGAGATGGGAAAAATGATTTTATACAGGTAGAGTACTTGTGAATACAAGTTTTAATAAAACAAAAATAATTGTCCAGGATGTGTTTATAAAACGAATCATATAATATAAACTGAGTCTTTTTTAACCAGTTTTCTTCATTTATATTATAAATATTTAGGTTACTTACGAATAAGTGTAGACGATTTTATGTATTTGTCGACATACTGTTGAAATTAAGCACGCATAAATTGTAAATATACACAAATACACGAAAGCACATTAAAATTGTATATTTTTGGATCATGCCAGTTACAAAACAGTTGAAATGTATTCATTGTTGGAATAAAACAGAAAAGGGCAGGAAAAATTTCAATTTTTTAATACTAACAATTAACGAGCGCAGAAAAGTAATGACTAGCAATTTGCATTTTATACCCCTGGAACCTTCGCATTTATAAATCTCCTGTTTTTTTTTCTTCCAACACCATCAGCACCATTTTAATGACTATAAACTCCAATGGCCGATGGTTTTTGAAGACACTTATCCTTAATGACATGATGCCAGAACGTTTCATTTGAGCCATACGACCGACATAACTGGCGGCATAAAGCGACTAAATTGCGGATGTTGTTATCATCGTTCTTTATACTCCCGGGTCCAAAGTATCTTTCTTTTATTGTTCCTCTTAGTTTATCTGAGAACCGAGCACTGCATTCATTTCCGCGCGAGCTTGCATTCATTTAAAGGCTGGGATGCAAACGCAAACTTGCACGTAGCGGCGTATAATGACAATGTAGTTTTCTCATTTGTCGGTTAACGTTAATTGACAAACGCGTTATGCCCACTTAGAATTGACCCTAATTATGTAGAATAAGCGAATATGTAGTGTTGGTTTATGATGGAAATCAATGCTCAGTGATTGATAGTTGAACTGTAATGGAACCCCAATAATGACTTCCAGGAACAATTTTCTCTTCTTCGAAAATAGAAGCACAATCTTTTCTGCAAACACAACCGCAATGTACGTATGTAATTAAGAGCTTACTATGGAACTTTTTATCATTGTAATTGCACGATTCAAAATATTTTTTCTCTGCAAATTGGAATTGTAAGTAGGTACGACATAATTATAACGAATATATTGAATCAAAACTGAAATGTTATCTAAGCAAAATGTTGTCAAAGAAGTAAATCTTCACAGATGGGAAAATACTGCAAAGATCAAAGGAAAATCCATGGCGAATACTGTTTGGGAATTAAAATTTTATTTCTGTAGAAAAGCAATTTTAAACAGCTTAAAAAATGAAGAACTATTGGAACATCTAAAGAGTAGATTTCAACATACTACAGTCTATGACAGAACTATGTATATGTTCGGTAAATTTAATTCTGTTTCTTGGCTAGTTTCCTCATTAATTAGTTAATTTATTTAATTTGTGCATGAGTAAATTGTCTATTCAAAAAGCGCTGATGGGCTACCAATAATCGATTGTACTTGGATATTTATACTTCCTATCCAAGTAATGATAGATCTGGCATGAAATACATTGCAAGACTAGCAAAACGACCTGGTTTGAGGCGTTAGAAGTGTCCAAAGAGAGAAAGTTTAGTACTTATGATTTCATTTGAGTGGCTATTTTAGATTGTCAATATGCAAGTTCAGGATAGAGCAGCTTAAAAAACTATTCAAAATAGAGGAGGAGATTTTATAGGTTTGTGTTCCAATGAATGTTTAAACAGAAAACTGCAAAGACAAAAGACTGCAACGAGTCTCTCAAACTGGCCATTAACAATATTGAATGAATTAAAATGAAATAGCCGATATCTTCCGAAAGGAAGGATCTAAAGCTCTGTCCTGTGAGCCAGTTTTATGGATTCACAAATCCATAAGTCCCCCATTTCAGTTAATGGGTGCTAAAAGCAATAATAATAACTGCTTTAACTCAATATTGCTCCAATAATACCTATTGGAGCAATATTGGGTTAAAGCAGTCGGGCTTTATTACTTTATCAACCCACAAAGTACAGACTTTTCAACTGGAAAAAGAGAATCTAATATCACGACAATAGCGTTAGATATCATCTCAGAAACAAAACGGATATCATTACAAAATATGGTTGAGGTCGAAATGATTCGACAGAGTAGTTCGAAAGACTCTCTAATTTACTTTTGATCTACAATCCAAAGAGCTCTTTTTGCGGTCATTACGTTTTGAAATGATTTCAATCGGAAAATGTGTATGTTAGCATTTTAGTTGGATACCTGCTGGAGTTAAATTATTTCAAGAAACTTAACTTTATTTTTTTAACTTATAATTTTTTATGTTCTTAAAAAGTTCCTAATGAAATCAAATATGTAGGGTGAAACACGGCTTTCTTCTTACCTTGTTAAAATTTTGAGGATGCTTCTCTTCTTATAAATGTATGAAAGATATGTGATGGGTAAGTATTGTTTAACAATGAAGGGTTCCTTCATTGTTAAACAATAATCCACTGATATAAGTATTGTTCTTAAAATTATATCAGGTGAATAATTGTAATATAATAAAATAAGGTTAGTCAAATATAATTTTTTGCAAAAAATGTCCCATAACTCCTAAATGGTGCAATGGTGCGACTTTGGGCAAATATTTGTTTAATAAAATCAATCACGAATTCCACAAGAAATTCAAAAATGTAATAATATACCCTGTAATTATTTCGATTTAAAAAGTAAATATTAAACTAAAAAAGCTAAAAACTAAAAAAGTGAATTAGTGTTTAACAAACTAGACACTCTATATATGTATATATGAAAATAATGCTATGTTATAGGAGAGACAAAGTACTGTAACTTTTATTTTGAAACATTTTTTGATGAAATGCGCAATACTAACCTTCATGTTTAGCAAAAATGTCATTTCTTGTAAAAAAATGTCTAATGACCAAACGGTGAGACTTTGGCGAAATGCATAAATCGACCTTCAACAAGGAATTCAAAAATGTAATAAAATACAGGGTGTTCCATTTAAAAATATGAAGTTGCATAGCGTCTAAAAGAAATAGGCCACCCTGTATATATGAAAATACCTCCAGAAGACAAAAGAACTAAAACCATGCAACTTTTATTCGATTTTTTTGCTTAAAATAATTAGAAATAGGAGAAGCGTTGACCACAGGCTGACGAACGAAAGGACAGACCAATGTCCAAAAATGGTACCAATAGTCTTAGGATAAATTGAATTATTTATGTCCATTTTAGTCGGATTTGTTATTGTTAATAAAATGTGATATTATACTCTTCCGACAATTCTATTTAAACTTTCGTCCTACATGTTTCGCGCTGAACACATCATCAGGGACATTGTCAGTTGTTGAGCTTGCTATTCAATGTTGTTTTTGTGAATGCTGATTTGTAAATCTTGCTATTTACCATGTTATTTATAGAAATTGCACTGTTTGTGTGTTATCATTAGATGGTTGTTCGGTGTGTGTGTTATGTTGTTTGTTATGATTGTGCCTTTGTTGTTTTTCTATGTGTTACTGTTCGGTGTATTTGTTTTTCCGAATATTTCTCTTGTTTGTCGGTGTTATTATTTTTGATTGTTTTTTACTCTCTCTTTATCGTGTTTTTGGTAGGTTATATGTCCATTTTGTAATCCACTGTACTGGCGTGTAACAACATTGAAAAACAAGCTCAACAACTGACAATGTCCCTGATGATGTGCTCAGTACGAAACATGTAGGACGAAAGTTTAAATCAAATAGTCGGAAGAGTATAATATTACATTTTATTAACACTCTTATAATAGCCTAATTTGCCCAGATATCTGAAAATCTCACCTTCAAAATTTTGGGCCGAATGCAATACTTTCTCTGCAACCTTTAGGGAAGAGAAAGTGAAAATAGAGAAACAGAAATTTTTATCGCAGTAAGTCAGAAGATTTTCTTTTTTATAACACTCCGCACTTTCTCAAACCTAGAATAAACTTGTGGTTGATCTTTATTTGTTGCGCTTTACAAGATTCAAAAGTGTGAGGGCGACTGAATTCCCCAAGACATCAAATATTAAAATACATCAATATTTCGCTGTTTAGGACTGAGAAACTGCAAAATAAAATTTGCTATATGGATATATTTTTTTGACAAATATGCGATAATTTTATAATACACAAGAATTTTATTTATTGCATTATTATTTACATTTTATTCCTTGTCCCACGCTTTATACACACGTTTTGATGTGATATGTTTGCATAATTGACCAAACTTTTTTGGATTTTCTTAAATAGACTGTAAGTTAAGTTTATTTTTGTTTAAAATTGGAAAAAAATAATGGTAAATTTTAATTATTTACAACATATCCTGCAGATTAAGGCTGAAGATGGTCCAAGGGCCGAAATTAATCCTTTAGTATATTAACAAAAAATAAAGCAAATAAACGAAGTTTAAAAGTTATGTGTTTGAAATATACAACAAGGTAGAATTCAGTTTATAGTACAGAGAGATTACAGTTGCTATAAAAACTTAGTGGCATTTCCAATCTCCAACTAGAAGAGAGCTCCAGATTATCAAACGATTTGATATCTTTGTAAACATTTCATCTAAATCTATGAGCAGGGAAGAAATACGGTGTTTCAAAGTAGTTATATTGTTTTCATCGATAGTTATTTCCGAGTGTTTGCTGAAGCTGTTTTTAAAACTCCTTCATTTTGCAAAATAATTCAATTGTTAGCATAATTGTCAGATGTCGGATCGACATCGCCATGAATAATTCAACCATTAAATGTAACAAAATTAGCATAACGGATAAAACTAAGTAGACATTGCCAACATTTAACGACAAACTACAAACAGCTTAAAGGTTTAAAGTTAAAACTTATCATTGCTAAAATTATCGCACGAACTTCGACAAAACGGTCGCGGGTTTAAATCCCGCTCGGGGCAATTATGTTTCTCCACTTATTGTGAGAATGAGTCAATGTTATTGTATTTAAGTGAATATAAAAAAATTATTGTCAAGCCACTCGACTGAGATGTAAAAAACAAAATTCGAAGTTGCATAACAATAATTAGTAATCGAATCTGTGTCCCGATATACGATGTTTACACGATTTTGATGTTAAACTCGATGCCTTACACAGATGCAGATTTGCAGATGCTTACACTGTCGGCATATATTATATTGTAGGTCATCTTTAACACGATTGTTTACGTTTAAAAGAGGCTTAATGTAGGTGTATCCCTGGAGAACTGTATAAATGGAGTCTCTTCTTGAACACCCTTGTAATTGTTGTGCGGTTCAATCCTGGTGTATAATTTAAGATTATCCATAAACATTTGTCTCTCACACTTCAAAACCTCTTGCAGATCAATTGAATATTCACGGAAATTCTGAATAGCGAAAGTTCTAGATAAGGGTCCGCGAAGGTACGATCGATAAAGCTGTAAAATAATACGAAGATATGTGCCAAGTAAACGAATCATTTGAAAAACGATGGCAATTTCGCAACAATACATAACAACACATTTATCAAATGCCTACAAAAAAATACAGGTAATCATGTCGACCTATTTCTTGCGGTCTAATCATTCGGACAGGTATTGCATGGAACAAGTAAAATTTGTTATTGCCGAGATGATCGTCGGCTGAAATGACAATATCTGAAGTTTTTATCATTAGGCATGTATTTTTACACAACGCAGATTGAAGACTATTCGCAAAATTGCAAATTGTGTCAACTTTTTGCTTCATTTTCCAAACAACTGAAAATACACACTATTTTGCAATCTTATTGAAAATTATAGTTGTAGTCTGCCTATGGTCCGTATTCATAAATCGTAAATCGTGCTCGAGAACAAGTTGGCCACAGAAACTAGCGTAGCTAGCTCGTTCTCAAGCACGAGTATAGCCTTGAGAACGATTTATGAATACGGGCCTACGTCACTAGGGCGTTTTTTTAAATTTTTATCCGTGGGATTTTTTCACTTAGATTAAATTTGATATTGCCTGTAATAATTGTTTTGGTTTGTGCATACACGCACTCCTTCTTCAAACGCCTTCTTCTTTGGATTTAAATCGTTTATTTGTCAAATGGCAAAAATTCACAAAACAAAGTTACGAAACATAAACTGAGAGTTCTGATCTATCAATCACTAGGAAATGGGAATACTGATACAAATCTATGTTTAAACGTGAAACAAATTTGGTCCAAGATTCTTGGATAAAGTCCATTAGAAATGCTTTAATGTGTGCATGTCTCGAATTTGCATAGCAAATCATTTTGATATCAGAAACAATGCATATTAAACACGATATACGACCACACGATAACCTAGTACAGATATGTACGTGCTGTACAATCTACGTACTTGTTTTTAAGTGTAATACATTATTTCTGAGAATTATCACCATTGCAAATAGTACCATAAATAAAATGTACGCTGGCGTGCATTCACCGCTGCATGTATTAATTTGTATTTAGTGCTTGTTCAAGTGTTTACTAATTATTTATTTTTCCAACCAGAGAGCCTTAAAATCACACGTCACACGTGGAAGAAGCATCGCCTAAAATTAAAACTTAGTTATCTTATCTAGTTACCTAAAACAAAATGTCTTTCCACTTCTTCATTCAAGGGTAAACAAAAAGCGGTTATTACGCATGTAACAAAACAAAAAATTCGTTCGTTAAAAATGTCCCGTTCTCTGAAAAAGCCACTTACTGCACGCGGTAACAGCTTTCGACGAATGCGTAATTAAACCATTAACGAATTTTCTCCTGGCAACTGGGCGATGGGCTATCGACCGGTCAGCTTCTTACTCGCCTTAATTGGAGAGGGGCACGGCACAAGCCACTCAGCGCACCGACACATACACACACTGAGGTACACCTCAATACTTAATATTATGCATCTGAAGAACGAACGGAACAGGTCCACCTCCAGGTCCTCGCCAGGCCACGATGGGCGAGGACGAAGACCGAGGGTTTACGTAATCCGCCGGCTGGGCGAACAGGTTTTTGAGAAGTCCGACTGGAGAGAGGATAAAGCGAAGAAGAAAACGAGAAGACGAGAAAAAGAAAGGCTAGGAGACAAATTTCAATCATACCGCCTCAAGTGAGATTCTCTTCCTTTACTTATGCAAAGAAGAAGTATGTATTCTTAAATCTTAGCTGAAGCATACGCACAATGCACGAAACATGAAAGCTTAATAAGTGGCATAAATATGGAAGAGGTATATTTAACCCAAAAAAGACGTATATTTGTATTGTTTTCAGCTGAATCGATTGTAAATCAAATATGTGTATTCCAAGAATGGATGACAATGATTTGCGAGGAAAATTGATTCTACGAAATCATAATAATAAACGATATTCCGTTTCCAGCAGTAGTTTTTCAAAAGCGTAATGATGGGTACGGACAAGATTTGTCAACGTCGTTGCAAATTATATGCTATCTTGCTGTTCCATGTCGGTTTTTAAAGATAAAACAGGCGAAAACGATCGGTGTTATCAATCAGCATAATACGAAAGCTAATACTGACGTCACAACTCATTCCGCAGCTGCAACCATATCGCAAATTTCAAACTGTACATACCACGACAAAAGCTGAAATCGTTAGCTATCGTACTCGTTTTTTCAGTTCAATATTTTCTGATAAATTTAACACGCATTTGTTTTTAAAATGTTAGACGGCCAATGTGTTTTTAAATTATGTGAGCATCAGCTTTTAATCTTTTTGCTGTGAGACTGCTGGCTGTTTGATGATAGTGCCAAAAATGTTGAGATATTTGATAAAACCGCCAAAGAAATAATGTAAATATAATCACTGTTTTTTAAAGCCGAGCTATCGAGTTTATTTAACTCTTCACCAAGGTTACTTTGCGGGGATAAGCGAAATACTTGCATATATACAAGAATTGCTCGTTTAATAGTACAAGAGTACCTGTTAGACCGCGCTATCGCTCGGTCAGGTGTATCAGGTATTTCGAGTTCCGCTCGGACTGTCAGTGTTTGTCTCAGTTTAACTGCACGTAAATGATATTTTATTTCTAAAAAATAATAAACATTAAATTCCTGGTTCACCGAGCTTTGCTGGGTTTCCTAAGTACTATTAATTATTTTGTTAGCTATTCTTTGTTTCAATTTATACTATCAACAGTTTTTATGAACATCTTTCCGAAGAGAAGACATGCCAAGAAACTGAACAAAAAAATGTTTAATTGAAGCTTGCCTTTTGTTCTTGGGATACATCAAGCACATGAAATATATATGTGCACTTCAAAATATGCACTTTTTGCTCCAGTTTCATATTTAAAAGAACTTATATGATTAGATGAATTTTTGCTTTCTACAACACCTTCCTACCATTTTAACTTTTTATAAATTTACCGAGGCACTTGTTAAATATTCTAAAATCGAATATAATTTACCGACACTTCAACGTCCCTTTAGGTATGGTAATTTATTTTGAAATTTGGGAGTTTTTTCTTGCTACTTGCCACTGACTAAATGAAATAAAAATTAAATACTCATTTTTCCTAAAATTACCTATTAAGAATTGCCTAAAATCTAGACACATACATAAAGATTGATATCTAGACACATACATAAAAATGCAATAAATTCAATTAAACATACTTTTGTTTATTGGTCAAATTAATAATAAATTATTTGTGTATCAGGTATATACAGGTGTCTGCCGCTAGAAGCTACAAGTCAAAAGAAAATTTGGATTTGAATATGGTAGGAAGAGAACTAAAAGATACAAATCTTTTCAATAAGCTGACGGTTCCGGTTGTACCGGAAGTTGACAACAGCTTTGTTAATTTAAATGGAATGACCCCAATTTTATTTTTTTTCTTAATCTACATTTAATGTTCAACAACTTTCGTACGATGTTTGCCAGGCCTAAACTTAATCGTTTTCGAGATATTGATTTTTTTCCCAAAAATTATGCAACTGCAGCAACATTTTGAAAAATCGAATTTTCATAATTAAACTTACCCGATAACGTTCATGCTTATTAACCATTAGTTGGAACATTGAACTTTTTAGAAAAGTATCCAGCGGGGCATTCTTAGGTACATTATTTACAAAATTTTGAAATAAAACTTTAAATGACAAAAAGTGTTTCTTTTTAAATAGCACCAACCAAATATTTTTATCTGGTCGAATGTAGAATTAAAACCCTCGTTAAACGGTATTAGGTTTCCCTATACCTGAAATCATTTTCCGATTATTTAAGGTTTTACGAGCTCTTGCTGTAAAAGCGATCTTTACGACAATACATTCATTTGCTGCAAATTGGGTTGCCTACCAATTAGTTATCAATTGTTTATGCAACTGAGTTTAGGTTGGTTGGTTCAGTCATATTTAGGATATTTAGGAGTTATCAAGATATTTAACATGTTTAGTTCTTGACAAAATAATGTAGTTATGGTTTTCGCTTATTTTTATGGTAATCTAAAGCATAAATTACTAAAGAAAATGTTCAAATCGTTCTTCATTTCTTTCTAAATAAATCAAAATTCTTGATTGGATTCCATTGACAGTTGCATTTCGAATTTGAATCTGATCTAATACATGAAAAGCTCCTCGAACTCGATTTTCCAATTCTTCTCGGGAGTTCACCCAGATAGAATACACAGTACTTTTGATGTGACTCCATACATAAAAATTCATCGGGGTGAGGTCTGGCGATCTTGCAGGCCAGTTCCACGGATGTTCAATCTTCGAAACCATCTGTCTTCGAAGTCATTTATCAATTCATGAGTCACATGAGCAGTGCAGTGCGTCGGGTCTCCATTTAATTGGCACGAATACGATTGTAGTTCATTTAATGTTAATGTCTCTAAAAAGTCTGCTACCACGGTTCTCGGGATTTCCAAATATCTTGCACCATTTAAAATGTCGTCGTAAATAAAATACCGAAATTGGTTGTTGTACAACAAACAAAATACGTCGAAACCAAATTTATTTTGAAAGTTTCGATCGCGCATCACATGAGGATTTTGGTCTGCTCAAAAGTGAAGATTTCAACGATTAGAAATCCCCTCTCTAGAAAATTTTGCTTCGTCCGCCCAAATATTTTTTTCCAAAAATCTTGGTTCCTCTTGTAGGCAGACTACAACCATCTCACAGAATTCTCGGCTTTGTTCTGCGTCTTGTGGATGCATCGCTGCAGTTGGCTGCATCGCTAAATATGAAATCAACCAACCTAAGTTACATAAACGTCAAAATTGATAACTAATTGACAGACAATTCAATTTACAACAAATGAATGTATTGTCAAAAGATCGCCTTTGCAGCAAGAGCTCGAAAAAACTTGAAAATAATTGGAAAAGGATACATTTTAGACATCGGGAAACCTTAATACCGGTTAACCAGGATTTTTATTCCACATCGTTACGATAAAAATATTTGATATATGCCATTTAAAAAAAAATCACCTTTTGTCAGTTAAAGTTTTCTTATTTCAAAATTCAATTTTGTAAAGAATGTATGTAAGAATCTCCCGCCGGCTGTATTTCTGAAAAGTTAGATGTCTCAGCTAACGGTTAATGAAGTATGTTGCTAATATTCAAAATGTTGCTGCGGTTGCATAATTTTTGCGAAAAAATCAATATCGGATTACGTAAACCTCCGGATAACGTAAATCACATTTCCAACATATTAGCCACCGTATAACCTGAACAAAATGAACAAATGATATCCATTACCGGGGGAACTGCGCTCGATACGGGGGTTCCCCGACCGTCGTGCCCAGTATTTCGAATCTTCAAGAAAGTAAGGTTTCACTGGACGGCGCTATAACTG
>JAWQRJ010000627.1:0-19537 GCA_033557515.1 Diorygopyx duplodentatus | reverse complement strand
TTTGGGAAAAATTCAATATCTCGAAAACGGGCCAGGCCTTAAGTTAAGGCCTGGCAAACGTATAACGAAAGTTGTTGAAAATTAAATGCGGATTAAGAAAAATAAATAAAATTGGGATTATTCCGTTGAAATCAACAAAGCTGTTGTCAACGTCCGGTATAACCGGAACCACCAGCTTATTGAAAATATTTTTATCTTTTAGTTCCCTTCCTACTTGAACCTTGACAATGTACACTTGTGCATTCAGCTAATTATTTTCCAATATACTAACATACACTAATTCCCAGTATAATAATATTAGTATTCTCTAACTTCCATAAATTCCATAACCTAATTATACCTTTTAAAAAGATATTGTTGTCAGTTAAAAGATATAAAATCTTAGATTAAAAATCGTTGTTCCTTTCACCCCGCTTGCTGTATCAAAATCCAGTTGGAAAAGTTTTAAAACTGCTTTGGAAATTGCAAAAACTTCTGAAATCTAATATTTACATATTTCGTTTCTTCGATGGACGATATCTGCTAAAGTAGAAGAAATACATCGACAGTTCCTAATAGAAAAAGAAAGAGCAGTTAATTAAATTAAATTAAATTCAATTAAATCGAACAATTTAAGAGAAAAACAAGAAACTGCAAAAAGATACAGTTTTGTTCAAAAAATACGATTTACTTAATACAATCAAAGATATGTCAGAAAATGTGAAAGATGTGAAAAATGTGAAAGAAAATTTTTGTAACTAAAAAATAATTAGCTAATAATGTTATGTAGGAAAAAATCGTCCACCTAATAGATATATTTTATATTTTCATCTTTCATAACTATGATTAACCATATCTCCTAAAGTAGAGGAGGTAGATATAAAATCTTCAATAAAAAAGCAAAGACCAGTTAATTTTCTGTAAGAAATCGTCTAAAATATGTTCTTAAAACGAGTAATTTAAGAGAAAATCAAAAAATTGCAACACGATTCAGTTTTATTTAAAAATGGAGAAATATTGGAGGTACAAGAAAATTCGGAGGTAAAAAATAAAGTACGAGTAATTGTTGGTGTAAAGACCCTAATGAAGTGATTTTGGATTACGTAATTTTGAAGAAATATCAAAATTCACACCGGCAAAACAATTATTATTTTCTGATGGGTGATGCATCTAATTTTTGCATCTTTCGTAACTCTGATTAAAGATATCTGCTAAAGTAGAGGAGGTAAATAAAAAATCTTCAAGAAAATAGCAAAGACCAGTAAATTTTCTGTAAGAAATCGTCTAGTATACGTTCTTAAACGAGTGATTTAAGAGAAAATAAAAAAAATTGCAACACGATGCAGTTTTATCCAAAAAATTTCTTTCTTCATGCTAGAGTCTTGGCTGCTTGCAGACAGATACGAAAATGTAATCTGTGCCTTGAAGTAAATGGCCAAGAATTTCAACAACTTCTTTAAACAGTTTAAATAGACGTTATTTCATTGCACAGATTTATTTTATTTTTCTTTAAATAAAAGTATTTTTATGAAGAAAATAACCACTCCCCATACAGCAGGCCATCACTAACTTTGTTTTAGCTGACTTTAACGGAACTAAGAACCGATTATTTCTGTTCAAATTTAGCAGTTTCTATTCTTTATCTTATGTTGAAATTGTCGTTTTAAGAGGCTGTAAGGGGGCCAGATCCGACCCATGTTTATAGGAAGTTTTTTCCTTATTTTGACCCAAAAAAATGCACTAGCAAAGTTTGCCGGTCTTATTACGGAACACCTGTAAATATAAAGGTTCTTACGCAGTCCTTTACCGCAAGTTGTATAACAGATGCCTATAAGAGCGGTATATTAATTAGACTTATCTATGCTGATTGTCGTCTTAAGGAAATTTGAGGATCGTTTTCAATATGATTTTCCAAATAATTGATAACACTCGTTCGCTCAAAATTGTTGGTCTGTACTGTAATTGTAGTTAACTACTTAGAGCACATAATATTTTCCACAACGATTCTTTTAATCTTTTTTCTCGTTAACTTATCTTTAGACTCTCTGATTGCACATTTTCATGGAAACAGAGAGTGTAACTTCGTATTAACCTCTCACATCTTTGTCTTCCATTACTATTGTACTGTTGCTGAACATCGGTAGAAATAGATGCTTTGGATTCGTTGCATTTTCTATATGAATGTTTGCCTAATCTGCGACAACCGTTTGAGAACAAATTTGTTTAGGCCAAAACGCCATTTTATTCTGCATGGAAATTGTGGTAAGTCCAAACTTTCAATCAATCTTTCACCCTTTTCAACCAGAAAAGTCCTTCTGAACCTCAGCAAAACCTTAAACTTTACTATTATCTATCTCTGCCAATGTACGATTAGTTAACCTTAGCCATACTAGTGCAAAACAATAACAAATAGAAAATATTATGAATATAGCTCGCAAAATTTTCTAAAACCTCAAATCAATTTATATTTGAATGACGAGAACAAAATATGCTATCAAAAGCAAGATAACTATGGCAAAAAATTAAAAACGATACAGTTTGGTTGCACAAATTTGATTCAAAAGTAGATATTCAGTTATATATAGTCATTATATTTATTCAAAATATATACCATTGTTTGCTAGCTGCGTAATATATTATTAACTGAATAACAGACTTTTAGTGTCATAAATCCACATTCAAGTAGCAATAGTGCCTATTATCTTTTTCATATAAATTTACATTTACCACTATCTCATTCGTTATCACTTTAGGCTTATCGAGTATGTGTATGTAAATTTGCTTTTACATATTACACACACTTTCAAGCATTTGAAACAAACGCGTTTGAGATTAAAAAAACATTTTTATGTTTTTTCAGAACGGAATGGCCTACTATAACTGTAATTCAAAATGATGGCTATTTAACAGAGTGCTCCATAATGTACATTTGATATTTTAACGGAGAGTTTCTTCACCGACGCGGCGACCACCGGAAAGCCAAGAAGATTGAACACCGGTCGCGGAAGCCTACAACAACGTTTATTTGATATTTTATTTTGTATAGTTTTTGGCAGATACATTTTTTAAGTGGAAAACATTATTTCTAAAATGAAAATATATTAATTAAACCGATTTTTAACTTCAATTGAGTTGTCTAGTAAAATCAATAACACTCTCTTAATAAGAGAATTAGATAATAAATTTTTTTTATCACCAATGGCATGCAGTGAAATTATCGCTCTGTAAGCACTAGCGTACTAATTAGTGCATGATATTCTTATTCGCACACATGCATAATATTTTTAGATTATTACTAACTACTACTAACTCCCATGGGAAACAACTAGGAAATTAACAAAATATTTCAATATTTTGAATTTGAATATTTTCGTTTTTGTTCAAGTGTTCTGTGTTTGTCGCTGTAAATCTTTACTAATCATGTACCGAGTATGGAAGGTATCCTTTTTTCTAATGCAAAATATATGCCTAGTTATTTTTGTAAGCAGTTGGATCACGAAATAATTTACTCAAAAACTAACTTCCAGTAAAAGATTATTTTTTATTTGCCAAAAATGTACGCAAGATTTTCCAAAACGGTAACGCTTTTACACGTTCTACAAGCTTTTAAACGTTTTAACGTAGCTTTACATTAAAGTGGAAAATAAAAAAAAATTGTAATGTTATTATAATCGGGATAAATAAATTGGTTAATTAATAGTGATTTTTGAAAGTTACTCTTGAAAAGCAATTTGCTGATGGAATATTTACATTTACCATAGAAAAGAATGTTGTTCCAATCAATGTTATAACTAAACAATTCTTTGAAATAGAAAGTTCCCAAATCTCTAAAAGTTAAAATTAATTAAATATTTGTTCATGTAAACTTCTCATATTTTACCACTCTCGATACATAGAAAGAATCATTCAGAATATTTCTCATGTGGAAGGCTTATCACATAAGTAAAAATACTTATCGAGAATGGTAAATTTGTATAGTTTAGGTGATCTTGGTTCAGCCACTGCAAGATCTCGATTGAATGTTGATGATGCTTTTCTTCTTATAAATTTACGAAATATATGTAATAAATGAGTATTGTTTAAGAATGAAGGAACCCTACCAAAAATCGATCTATATAAGTATTGTTCTTAAATTTTTTATAGGTGAATAATTGTAATGCAATAAAATTAGCTTAATGTAGGCATTACTGCCCTCCATTAAACAAATGCAGGTGAAATAATATGCAGGTGTCTAGCTATGCAACTAAAGTTGCATTGTGTCTAGAAGAAATGGGAAATGGAAAATAAAGGAGTGAAATTACTGTAACTTTTATTTGAAAAAATTTTTCCTGAAACTTAAAGGTGTATTCACACATAATTCGTGATTTGACCCTACGTTTCTAAGAAAAATGAGCGAAGCAGTTCCTTTGGGTGCTCCCAATTAGATGAAAGAGCTAGAAGCCTCGTTTAAAGTGCAACAATCACTGTGACGGTAAGTTTTTTCTTCATACGTTTACTACAAATAACTCTTAAGCGATATGACTTTGGTCAAATATATGTTTAATAAAATCGACCAGAAGTTCGATAAGAATTCTAAAAATCCGATAATAATCTGGGCGTTAATCCTACGTAAAAAACAGAAGTTGCATTGCATCTAGAAGAAATTGGATACCCTATGTATACTGAAATAATATTATATCATAGAGGAGTGAAAGTACTGTAACTTTTATTTGAAATTCCACCATATGTGGAATTATTCACATATGGTTGGAAACTGAAGTAACTGCACATTGATAGACTAGAAATTGATGGGCAGTGGTTCAGATCGGTTATTATTAATAATAACTCCACTTAATAATAATATAACAGTTTTTAGCCAATCCCTAATTATTGGCCGTTACACCGTTAGATTGGAGCTTTCATCAAAATAGCATAATTGATAATTAATCCGTATCAAGTCGCACGAAAGTTGCAACCATAAATCCAAATAATAAACACCTGAAGAATTGAATTATTTTATGGTATAAAAGAAGAAATTTTGTCACTTTTAAGATACCAGTTATATTGCAGAACGTGTTTCAGTAAATGTAGGTGTTTATTTTTATTTTTTAACAGTGCATCCAGTAATTTTCGAAATTCATAGTACATACCTTTTTATTATCTACTCTTTATTATACTTAGTTCTACGCTAAGTAAATAGTAAATATTATGTTTCACACTTCTAAAGAATTTGTTAGTTTTGTAAAAGTTGTGAGGTTTTTAGGTATTTAGTTGTATTATGAAATTTAATAGGTTTCCAGAACTTAAATTTGGCACCAGGGAATAAAAGATATATTGTAAAGATATATAAAGTTCATATTACATATATATATACTATATACTATATATAACGGTATATATATTTCATATATATACCGTTACACAGAATGCTGAAAATTACCACTTCACATCTTAAATCATTATTATTGTTTTTGTATAGCATTTCAGATTTTCAATTTCACATTCAAATTTTCACATTCACCGCAGACGTGGGTTTTTGGAGGTTCATTTATGTTATGAGGGTTCATTTATGGAAACTTCATTTTGTAAAATCGTTTTTTTTTTTAGCAAAAGTGCAACAAGGTATTAATAACCGACACTTTTATTCAACATACCATAAAATTTTATCATTTCATCTGCTGTGAATTACTCAGTGCAAGTAAAATAATCAAATCAATGCAAAACAATCACTCAAATACATTGTTTACAAAGAAAATTGTTGTGGATGATTTAATTAATTTTTGTTACTTGTTCTTGTATGTTGACAACAATTTTACGAATAAAAATAGAAAAATAAGTTGAAAGAATTATATTCTGTGACATCATTTGATGATTGTGTTCAATTAGGTGTTGGGAATGCTCTTTGTATCTAATATCGAAATGTTAAGTGTCTGGCCAAACGGAGCTACAAAATGAACTATTTAGTTTATATACACCAGATATGCAATCTGGTGTAGAATAGTTAAGAAATATATTATAATATATGTTTGGGTTTTATAATTGTTGTGTTATTTGTAAGTGTTTTATATTTGTTTGTTTTGTGAAATATTTTTAACTTGTTGTTATGTATTGTTTGGATTATTATCTGATAGCTAATCCATAATATTTTTGTTTGATCAAAGTGTTATTTAGGATTGTATTGTGGTGGTTAGTATGTACTAATTGCTTTATGATAGCCTGAAGTGGGCTTCAGAAGAAGCCCACTTCAGGAGTCACCGAGATGATGACCCCTGTCAAGTGGTGTTTCTCTATTCAATATTTTTCAAATAGTTAATCGTTTAATAGTTAAAAACAAGGACGGTGTTGTAGTTTGGGAAGAAGCTTATAAACAAAGACGTTCGAAATTTTTTATTCCTTTTAGAAAAGGTATCTAAGAGACTACATTAAGTGTAAGATATGTAATAAATTCTTAATTCCTTAGGTGGCAAATATGAAATAGACACAATATTCAAGTTTATATGTGATAAAGAAGGCGACATGATTAAGCGAACATTTGCACGAAAGTTTCCAAATATTTTGGAAACTATTAAAAACTGTTAAGCTTTCAAAAACAACGCTACCAAAAAATGTGAGAAAGCATTGACCATAGTTCGAGACTTGATCAAATTAATCAAATTAATCCAGAAAAGTCTAGATAATACAAAAGTTACAGACCGCTGTGAAAAGCTACGAGAACAAGGTAGTGGGGTTAGAAGAGGAAGCAAAAAGTCGTGATTTATGACGAAACCACTGAAGGGGTTAAAAAATAAAAATAAATAAATTCATAACTTCTGTTCCTTTCTTTCCGTCGAAAGAGTTCCAACCAAATCGGTGAAACATCAATTGTACACCCTAAAGGAATGCCAGTTACGGTAGGATGCATGGTGGATAGTGCAGCCACTAGTTCTGCATTCAACAAGGTGTTAAACGACGAAAGAAATAAGTTAAACCAAAAGAAA
Organism: Diorygopyx duplodentatus; assembly: GCA_033557515.1. Classification (NCBI taxonomy): domain Eukaryota; kingdom Metazoa; phylum Arthropoda; class Insecta; order Coleoptera; family Scarabaeidae; genus Diorygopyx; species Diorygopyx duplodentatus. Next base: position 12,602 of record JAWQRJ010000627.1, on the reverse strand, counting down.
TGCTGTCGAAGAATTATCGCTGCATCATTGCCAATAACATTTTTAAAGATCTGATAGAGGGTATTGATGAAATGATGAACATTGATGATTTTATAAACTTCCAATAGGAACCATACCAAAAATCATTAAAATTTAGCGACGTTCTTGGACATCGATTTCTCCATATTAATATAATTGCATTACAAATTTCTGAGTCAAAACTTATTGTACAATCATTTCGCACCAAATACCAAGAAGTTTATAAAGACCTCCATCATTTTCATAAACTTCAGAACAACGAGGATCATTCATCAAAATCTGCGTATTTTGCACGAGTTTTGAGTTGTTATTGAACCTCTCAAAATTTTAAGCAGCTCTAACGAACTAGAAATGAGCATTCATGAAGATTTTAAGAGCCTGGTTGAAATTTAGTAAATTCCAGTTTAAACTCTCAAAGAACATTTTCGATACAACATCTCAAGTTTTCAGTGAAGTACCAGAATAATTCCGATATATAATGAAGAATATAACGGCACTTGAAAGAGTTAATCTACCAAACTCTATATTCATGATTCTTGAATCATCTCTTCGTTCTCGGTACATAGCCAAAATTTCAAATAGATATCCATATTTGTGCAGCAATTTGAACCTGGAGAGAGTGTTCGCTCCTGAGATGACCAAAAGAAACGAAGACATGGCCCCAAGTAAATGTTTATTCAACAAATATCAACAAATCAAAGCTCGAATGGACAAATAATGGCCAATTTTGACATTAACAACTTGCCTTCTGCTACAGACATCAAAGTGGAGATAGTTAAAAAGCATTGCGGAAAACATGAAGCCTGGATTGTTAGTGAACTCATCGTACAAACGATATTGACATCTGTTTCAGCCTTATATTATTTAGATCTTTATGAGAAACTTGGCAAGATAAGTCTATCTGCAAAAACAGTATAGCATGGTCAGACGTGCACTAACAGCAATTGAAAAAATTACAACGATGTTTCAATCCAATTAATATATAAGATTCAGAATCTTCAATTCATTGTGTTAATCAATATAATGATGTGTGATCAATACAATTATTCTATATTTTTTTAAAATTATTAATAAACTTTTGTTCTTGTTTTCAGTGAAATTGTCATTACTTTCTCAACTAACACATGTTGATTTTGCAGTAACTTCGATCTAAATCATTAAACGAGTTAAGTTTTTCTAAATAGAGCAATTTTTAGATTATGCTCGGTTGAAATAGAAATAAATTTTTACAAGTTACATATTAGTATTTAAAGTTGTATTGGTCACAAATTTCAAGAAAAATTCAAAAATCTTCGGTAATTTTAAAGCTATTCGATTGGACTAAAACAAAAAATAAAAATAAACATTTACCTTAATATTTACCGGAAAGGAAGTAAAAAATGTATTATAAAAAAAGTTGTCAGCAATACAAGAATAAAAAATTCTCGAATTCTCTAATTTCAAAATGAAACGGCTATAAAAATTGAATAATGTTACAGAAAAATATTTCGTTAAAATGAAATTTCTCATAAAAATCATATGAATTTGTTGCTTTTTTTAGACTAGTCATAAGAATTAACAATATTGAATTAATAATTAAGTGTAAGCTTTAAAATTATATATAAACAATAAAAATTTAATAAACTAACATTTCAAAATGAAATTATTTACACTATTCGCAGACAACACAACTACTGAATTAGAAATACCATTTTGGCTGCTACGGAAATTGATCGAGGTGGTTGATCAAGGTTTACAACACCATGGCAACTTTTACTTTTAATTTCTTTTACTTGAAGGTATATGGGAGAGTATTGCATTCGATCAAAAAGAGGGTGAAGTGATATATCTTTATGAATGCCAATCTAATAAATCAATGAGTGTGGCCAATCAATGAGGGCAATCAATGAATAAGGCCAATCTAAGCGTAATGGTACCATTTATGTACCATAATGCAACCATTTCTTGGCAATATTTCTAGTCATTTTAGGAAAAAGTTTCATTATTTCAAATGACTTTGTGCAAATATATGTTTAATAAAATCGACTAAAAATTCGATAAAAATTTTAAAAATGCGATAATATAGAGGGTTTTTCATTTAAAAAACTTGCATAGTGTCTAGAAATACTGTTATATCATAGAGAAGTTGAAGTACTGTAACTTTTATTTGAAACATTTTTTCGTGAAACGAAACAAATGACATTTTGAAACAAACGACACAAATTTTTGGCAAAAAATTGCCAATAACTTCTAAACGGTGCGACTTTAGTCAATTATATGTTCAATAAAATCGATCATAATTTCGATAAGGAATTAAAAAATGTGATAATATTTATTAGTTGATTTGTATTGTTATCAGTTCAAGCGCGTTTAGTGAGGTTAAAATTGACATAAGTAAAGATATGAATGCATTAAATCATAGCCAACCCCGAACATCACGATCACAAGCCTCAGAATGACTTAATACTTTCAACAAGATTTTGTTCTGCCTCGTATTAACAATAAGCTTATTAGGGAAGAAAATGTACCTCGTAGAGAATTGTGAAAATGGAACTTGTATTTGAAGGTATTATGACACATCCTGTATATTTGCAAAAACAGTAATTCGCTTTAGAAAATATTTTACGCAATACAGATAGCTACTAATATGTTTCTTACGTAAAAAAAATACTTTAGTGTTGTCAGCGGTATTTTGAAAGATAAAGGTAATGTACTTTTTAATGTATACGTACGATTATAAATATTCAGTAACCTAGGAATGACTACAGCTTGCAGTAATACTAACATTCGACAGAAATTAATTCGTGGTATATAACTATCTTTGTTGATAAAGCAATAGATTATTGACAAAACAAAGCGTTTTAACTCAACAATTGACCGCTGGTGTTAATAATTACATATTATCCACTCAATTGTCCCTATTATCTTTGACGTATAAATTTGCATTTCCACTATCTCGCTCGTTATCAATTTAAGCTTCCTGTGTGGGTAAATTATTAAGACATTATGATACATTTAAAAAAAGAATATCTTAAGGTTATTTATAAAAACTACATGTGTAGTTTTTAAAAACAAACGAAAATATTATACAAGATAGAATGATAATGAAATTCTTAAAAGCCCATAAAGACCATTTGTTGGTATACAAAACGTTTCTACTTTCTGAATGGCAGAAGAAAGACCGACTGGAAACGCGATTTTCCGAAAGAATATTAATGGAAAACAGCAAATAACTCACCTGGGTATATCTCCAAGTCACCAAAAGCACAAACACTACATGATATGAAAATGACAAGCCTCAGTAAGGACCTTTTCATATTGTAGACCGACTACAGTGTCACTCCATATGTTATCACACCTCTGCCATTTTCCACTCTGGTGATGATCGATAAATTTCCCGGCATGCAATTGGACGGCAGCGTTTAACGTCACCGCGAGATGAGGTTCGGCGGGATTGAGCTTGAAAGCTCAAAAGACACACTCAATTCTTTGCGACAAACCCGGTGTGTGTTCCAACAAACACTGGTACGCAATGTGGTTCAGCACAGCGCTAACGATGTTGATAACGAACCTATGCTGATATGTCCAACGCTAACGACCTGACGGATGTTCTGTTTTAAAAGCATTTTTGTTTTTCTAATAATATAGGTACAATATACGAATACAATATATTTCTAGCCAACTATTTTTATATCGTGGCGAACATAGCTGTCTTACGTAATTTCTGCATTTTAAAATATTAAATGGTTTTAATTACCTGCTATTTTAAATGTTCGTTACAGCTAAAAATAATGAACAAGAATTTGTCATATCTAATCGTATTGTAATCGTATCTAATTGTATATATCCTGTAAGTAGAAAAAATATCAAAAGAACCTATTGATAAACAAATGAAAAAGAAGGAGTCATTAGGAGGACGTAACAAGAACAAAAAATCTTTCTGTTTTATTACCAAGTGTTGTTTGTGTCACATCCTTATCGTTGTCAAGTTGAAGGTTTTTCTATAAAAAAATTGTTTCTGTTAGGTTCAGTAGATAATGGAAAATTATATTTAACTATTCAGATTCCTTCCTACTTTGAAACGAAAGCATTTACTGTATCCACCACTAAGAGGGCCCTAAATTTAACAGTGCCGATTGAACCCCTATTATAATAAATTAGTAGCAATAGCAATTTATTATTTATGGACTGATAATTTTCAACAATTTAAAAACAAGCTTTCGGGAGATCATACGATAGTAAGGGAGATTTCGCAGTATAATTGTCAAACGGTGGGTCACCCCCTATGCGCCCCCACCCCAACATTAAAATCGTAAATGATCCCCTTCTAGGAAACCCTTCTAGTGAGTGATACCTCAAACTAAAGTCTTCAACAGGTCCTTTACACCTGTGACAGAAATATTAAAATCGGTCAATTCGTTTTCGAATATATAATTTTTTTTTATTATTTCAGTTTTTACTTGATCAATGTCGGTACTGGAATGACGAAAATTTACACATTTTTGCAGAAGGTCACTCCCAACGGCATAAAAAAATTATGTTTGGGCGGGCATATTAGGTGAATTACAATGGAAATAATAAGAAAATAATATTAAAAAGAAAATTCATTTGCATTGATTCAAATAATAACACTTAAACCCCTTTTAATCAAAAGCGATTTGATCGACATAAATTTTTTTTTGCACAAGTGTAAACTACCTGTTGGCCACTTTAATTTGAGATCACAAAAAATATACCATTTACGATTTTTACCCAGACGGTTGAAATCCATCTAATCCAAAAAAATCCTCTGATTTTGTATGTGATAATAAATCGAAAATCTAAATTTGCTCCATCAGAAGATTTCATATTTTCAAGTTTTTCCAAAGCATTGTTTCGGAATTGAGATACAGATACTTTACCACGAAGAATCAAACAACTAACATTTTAAGAAGCCCGCACCGGCCATTGCATTACTGTAATAAATCAAAACAACAACAAATAAAAAAACTGGTACCGATCAACTGTGTGTATTATATAAAAAAAACAATCAATCAAAATTGACCACCTGAGAAATGTGCCTAAAAATTACACTTTTAACAACCGTCTAAAATTTAAAAAACGTAACAATTTCGGTAAAAAAAGATGAACCTATGAAGAAATTACCGAGAATTTCTTCGTTTTAATATCTAACAGAGTAATCCAGATATCTCGGAAACTAGCACATTGAAAACCTCAGACACAGAATCCGCTAAGTATTTTAATTTATTGATCTTAAGTATAACTTTTATACATTTTTTATTTATTTCGAAATCAATAAAAAATGTATTTATTGATTTAACTAATTTTTAGCTTCCATTTATATAAATTATATTAATTCAACTGAATTTTGTTTTAAATATTTCTTTAATAATTTTTTTATTTCTTTAATTCATACGTTTAAAAAAAATAATTATTTCTTCCAATTTTAATTAGTTTAATTCTCCAAAAGGGATTTCCATTTAATCCTTTGTTAAATGCCATATAATTTTTCTGTCTATTAGCTTAGATTACGATTTTTTCTTTTATTTTTTTTGCTATATGGTTGTCGCATTTATATGTATACATATTGATTGTACTTTTTAAATTGGTAATTTTTCTTTTGTGAACTGGTATTTTTGAAGATCTTGTGATTTTCTGTTGCATTAATTTCTTTTGAGCTCTTTCCTCGTAACACAGAAATATTACATTAAAATTGTTTCGTTTATTAACAAAATTCTTTAATTCTTAGTTTAAGTTTTTTATGTTTTTCTATTGTTTGAAATAAAGTTTGTTTTGTTACCTTATTTTATTGTGTTTTATTTTAAGCTTAACGTTTTTATTCATTGTTTTTTTTCTCCACCTAACTTCACAGCTAATGTGATTATTCCACGTTGACAAAGAAACGTGTGTAAGAGGCTCAACAAGAACTGCTTTAGATGATGGATTAGTTATGTATTCTGCATTGTTGTTTTATTTCTGGAGTTACATGAAGAGTGGTGTCACAAATATTACCGATTCAATTATTATACAATGAGCACCAATTATTTGGATACTTCCTTTCTAGAATAAAAATCGTTGCATTATTACTATTTGCTAAAATTGCCATGTATTTATTATATTCTCTTCGTCGATACTTTTATATTGGGCACGCATAGAAATTGTTCTAACTAAAAATGTTGCTACAAAAGGTGATTATAATTTTTCGATGTACTCGTATAATACAAAACTATGAAACATTAATACTAGACTAAAGTAAAAATGTCAATGCAAATATTTACGTCGTTCCTTTTTTAAAGTACAGTTGCTAGCGATATGTTATAGATATGGTAATATGCTGTTGCGTACTTCACGAACAGTTGCAAATCTAGCATGCAATTGTAGTAATGACGTCAACTGAGTATTGAGTTGAAATTCTGTTTCAATCTTTTAAGAATGCCTATTTTAAACTGATATTTGTTCTTTTAAATCTATGTTCCACAATACTGTTTAAAATAATTGGACAGAGCAAGAAGATTTCACCATTCTTCTTTTAAGTAATAATTATTATAATACGAACAAAGTATATTACACATCAAAGTATGTGGAATGATTAGGTAGTACACTACCAAATTTACGAATAATTAATTCACAGTAAGTATAATAGGTGTTAGGAAAGATCGATATTCCCGAATTGTGAATATACATTATAGATGAATGTGTATGTATATAGAAGAAGATATTGTGAATTTTTATTCACCTTCATTCTATATTTTCGAAATACAGGGACGGGATTTGTTACTCTTTTTTTTAGACATAGTTTTGGTTAACAAGCTACTGGACAGGAATTAAGGATTAATATTCAAGGCCTTTAGATAACGCTGCGAAATTTCAGACATTTTTCTGCCAACTGAGCTTATCTTTCACGATGTTACAATATTTTCAACAAATTTCGCGTATTATGCGCTTGTTAGGTACTTTTCCTCATAGATAGGAGGTGGTGTCCTAACACCTAACGTAATGGTAATAATATTGTTAACGTAAAAACGATAATATTGCGTTTATGGTAGTGCGAACTATGTCAACATTACTATTAATATTATTTCAGCTTTTAAATTGCTAAGCTCTTAAAAATAAAACAAGATCTTAAAATGTATAACAGCACTTATAAGGTTAAAATACCTAACTATGTATCCTATTTTATTAATCTAATCAATAATGCGAGGAATTTTATATAAGTCACTCTCTCTATACTCTTAGGTTTAGAGGAGGTACAAATTATTTAAAATAAAACTCTTTTGCAACACATAGCATACACAATGATTAGAGAGAAATGATAAGGTTGTGAGCAGTTGTTCCAATAGTCGGATAATGAAAAATTACATAAGCAATCGGTCTCACCCAGTCATTAGAGGGTTAAGAAGGATTTAGTTCGCTTAAATTTTGAAAAAATCGCGACATTTTGTTTTGAGGCCATGAAAAGGGTTTTAACATATTCATTACCGATAATTTTTCAACATAGGTTTTTCAAGGGAATGCATCTTATTCAATGGAATATGATACTTTGGCACAGCGTAATGATTAAGAATTATTCCTCTGCATTACTTGAAGACATTTCAATAACTTACAATGACGCAGTGTTATATGAATTAATGTTAATCAGAAAAATACTGATTTCAACGCCTACTTCAAGTGTTACTTGGTAGTCCTGTTGTTCGGTGTGCGTTATAAATTTATTCATATTACACCATTCAGTTTAATATATGAGCCATATTGTTGCCCAAAGACACCGAAAATAAATCTTAAATGTCCGGCCCTTCGCTATTTGCATTTCGCCTGGATCGTTACACATTTTCAGGGATACAAAGCAGGCGAAAGAGAATTCTGAATACACGACAAACGGTTGGACTATATTATGCCACGAGCATAGAATGTAGCTCATTTTCGGCAAACCAGAAGTAATATCCAAGATTCTGTACTTGCTTGTATGCCACATTTGACATTGGTCATAAAAATGGCCAATACATGCCACACTTGATTATTTCACAGCAATTGTTGTTGATGGTGGTTCTACGAAGAAGAAACGTTGTACGTGATTTATCTTTTTATTATCAACAATTGCCATGAAAATGCGTTTCCAGTTTTAGAATAATTTAATCAATAAAAATGGCAATTTGCAGATTTTTCCGATTTTTTTGAAAACGATTGCAGATTTTTCTGATATTACACTTTCCATCTATAATTTCAGAAAAATATTCTTGATATATTGATCTTTCAGATTATCAAAAAAGGACTTGTTTCAAATACACAGGGTACGTCATAATACTCGTCAGTCTTTAATTTTTGCAGTACAAACCCTATCCACGTCTTTCCGATGTGTGCATTGATCAAATTAAAACGAAGACCTAAGAGTTTCAATAACATTTATTAAATCTAATTTGTACATTAAAAAGCTTCTAACAACAAATTTACTACACAATAATAAATTATGTCAATTATCCATATCATCAGTTGATTCGCCTTCAAGCATCAATCGAGGATCTTCTTTCCTCTTCGCTTTTTTCCTCTTTCTGTTCACCACGCCATCTTCCTCGTCCATCATACGAATGATCAATAATTGATCAGAACAATCCATGGGAGCCACAGATATATCTCTTACAGCTCTGAACTTGCCGCAGTTATTGAGATGTTCATTTTCTAACCGAAAGTAATTCCAAACAAATCTCCTACAAAAAATCATATTTGTTTGTTCGATTACGTATTTAGGTATCTTACCTAAACACTTCTAAGGGTGCAAGTATGGTCACCATAAGGTCTGCGTGAACGTAACCTAATTCGGTTAGCGACATGGAAAAAGCCCAACCGAACCGCAGAATAAAATCTTCAATTATTGCAAAGTAGTAAAAATACTGCAAAAAAAGTATTCGCAATGGACATCAGAGGGGTAAAGTTAAAGGATATTAAACTCACGGTCGAAGAATACACGATTTCCTCTCGTAAAAATTTATTGTCGCCCGCTTTCGAATCAAATAGCCCCCAGTCCAGTTTTATGTCCCACGTGTAGGCGTAGCATGAACTGATTAGGGAGGAACTGATCCAAAAATAGAAGAAAGGATTCTCCATCATCGATTGGTAGTTATCTAAAAATGACGTAAAATTTATATATAGAAAATGGGGGCCTTTAAAAAATAAATGTACGCTTGAATGCGAGAAATTGTTCACTTTATTTCAAAGTCTACGTGTTAGAGATTTCAATCGAACAAAAAATAAAGTCTTTTGAAATAACCATTCGGAAAGCATTTATAAGGTTAACATGTAAATTATTTTTTACATGTTAAATACACTGCATGGATCAGAATTCTTCTCATTAGTTTAACATGTTTTACAGGACCTTACGCAATTCGTTGTATCGACGTTACAAACTTTCCTTACTTCAAGTTTTACTCTCGCAACTAAACATAATATTTAAAAAAAAAGGAAAATGACTATTAAGTTAAACATTTTAATTTAAAATTTTCAAGATATTCGAAGAATAATAGCATCCCAACTCTCGGGACACAGTCACCATTATCCACCAAATTGCAGCAAACTGATAACTAGACCGCAGTGATTTTAGGCGAATGACTCTTACATTTCCCCACTACGCTCTGGGCAGAGTGCAAATTATGCACATGGACTCGATATTAACACGCAAAATGAGCTCACGTAGAGCGACACGTAAGCAGTACCACCTGTTATCTCGGTTGATATTGATGTTGGGAGCAAAAGTGTGTATATAACCACATTTTTTCTCGCAGTGTTGTTTCTTTTTAGATAGTTTTAGATAGTATTTTTTCTATTGACTTTTTGACTTGATTTTTATTTTACCAGTTAATCTCGGTTGGCTTTGGTATTGAAGGCGGAACTGTTTTGTTTTTCTTTTCCAAAATCTATTACAGACTTCACGGTTGCCTTTAAGTTACTAAAATTAATTTTTAGTTGGGCATTTTACTCGCTCACAATGTCATCTCTTGCTGGACCTCCTTCGACAAATCTACCAGATTGCTAACTATGGAGAGACTATGGAGAGGATCTTGTTCATTGTAAGGTTTGCGATGTTAATCAAGCCATTTGCAACAACATATGGAATCCAAGAAACATCTACTAGCAGCAGAGCAAGGTGTAAAAGGCAACTTCTACACTCTCACGCTTTTTCGCTACCTAAACCTCTAGTGCCATATCTACCTAGCTCTCACTTATCTCTATTCGAAGGTTATTTAAGCATACGCTCCATAATCTCATCAAAATTCTTATACGTACCCTTCCTAAAATATTTAAAAAAGCATGGACTATTTCTAAAAGGCAAATCCAAGCACAATCCTATAACGAAATCAACTCCTTATAACTTTTTTATTGTACTATGTTCCGACCTAAAACCAAACTGAGACTAAATGAATATCCGATCCAGCGAATCCTATCCTATTTTAAATACCTTCTTCGCCTGAGTATATTGTTTGCTTACACTCGAGATGCCCTGGCTTTGGCAGGCATTTGTTTGTTTGTGTAGTTGTTAATTCGAATAATGCATTAATAGTTTTCCTAGTCCTTTGAAACATGGTTGTAATTCTGGAAGTTTTATTCTTAATAACGTCCTTAAGGGATGCAAGTTGAAAACCATTACTGTCATTATGCCCTCGTTATAGACTCAAAATAATTCCAACCTTTGAGAATCTCTTGTAGACTAAAAAGAATACATTTTTACACTTGCTGGGGGTTGACCTTTAAAATCTTAAATACAATCCTATACCACGTCGTACCTCGTTTGAAAGGCCTTTAAAAAGTACAAATCATCCTGTAAAACAAGTCCCTACGTTGATCAGTTTTCAAATTCTGAAGTAAAATTGCCGTGGTTTCAGGATTTAATGATTAATATCACAGAAGAGTAGGCTGTGCAAACAAAGTATCAGCGTACTTTGTTTGCACAGGCTGTGCAAACAAAGTAGTGTCGTGTTGTTGACATTTTCAACGTAAGCTCATTAAAAAAGTATCCTGAAAACCAGATCTTTGTGGTGCAATAATCTTGGTTTCATGGTTTAATGACTGAAGTTGTAGCTTCAGAAAGCTTCTAACAGAAAGTACGCTGAAAATTGTTATTTTCTCGTCATCATCTCGGCATTAATTTGTTAATAAGAAAACCGTGCTACTGAAATGCTTAAACGTTTTTTTGTATGTAAGGTCGGGTCGATCAGTGAGTGTGTGGGCGGTGTGTGCGTTAACTGGGGAGGTCAAATTAATGACGTATTTCCAGGTGCGGTGGAGGGGGAGCCCTATATCTCTATTGAGATTATTAGGGTGTTTATGGATTTTGGTTTAGTTGAAAAGGATTGTGTGTCCTGTTTCATGTCTATGCGTTAGATGCACCAAAAAACTTAATTCCTCACAACCACAAATCCTCTAAACTGTACGGTCTTCCTAAAATCCACTAAACTAATGTCCCACTCAGACCTATTGTTAGTACCATAGATTGCCCTACCTACAAACTCTCCAAATACCTTCGCGAAATCTTAAAACCATACACCGGCCAAACCGACTCCTTTGTCCTTAACTCTAAACATTTTGTCCAGCGCTTAGATTCTCGTTAGTTTTGACGTTTAGTCTCTGTTCACCAAATGGTGACTAAGTCGGGAATAGGATTCCCGACTCAACGTTTCTCGAAACACATAGGGGTTATTGGCACTCCAAGTTCTCATTGTTTTGGAATTGATGTAACCCGAAAGATGAAACCAAGATTCATTAGAAAAAATATGCGGTCAAGAATATCGTTATGGTTTATGGTGTTATTAAACCGGTTGCAGTAAGTAACTCGATTTACATAATCAGGCGGAAGAAGTTCATGATGTACTTACATTTTGTAAGCATACAAACCTAGATTATGTCTTAAAAGTGCCCCGGAAGGTTATCTTTGATCCTGGCCGAATGTTTATCAAGACTTGAATTTAACTAAATTATATGGTCCTCAAACTTTCCCTCGCCCAGCCAAACAAAAAAAAAGTAACTACCATTGTTTATATTTATTAGTTACTAATGTCACCTCCCAATCTTTGACAAATAGGGGGTCACTTTGCCCGGATAAGATCACAATGAAAATTGTTAATATAACTGCTAAAACTTTGCTAAAACCGTTCTCTTCAGAATATGACCAGAAAATACAAGCCAAAAGTGGGCCATTGTCCAATTATGGACAATGGCTTATGGATATAGCTTACTCTGAAGAGAAGATGATTGCAGCCATCTTGCATGTTGTTAATAATGGAATGTCCATAAGGCAATCGCCGTATAAACACAATACTCCTAGGAAAACCCTAGGAAATAAAATAAATGACTTGCATATTAAGTCCATTAGTGGACAAACTGCACTCACAGCTCAAGAAGAAAGAAAAATCATCCAACAGCTCCTGGTGTGTGCTAACTGGGGGATGCCGTTAGGATCAATCGATATCACATTGATTGATCAAAGTTACTTGCAGAAGTGGGGTCGAACTGTCAGCAACTTTAAAAATAATCTCTCAGGCGAAGATTGGTATTCTTCTTTTATGCAGCGGCACCGAGATGACTTAACTGTTAGAAAGTGCCCAAACATATCCCAAGCC
>JAWQRJ010000626.1:0-19538 GCA_033557515.1 Diorygopyx duplodentatus | reverse complement strand
CCCTGTATATTAATAAAGATCTACGTACCCCTGGAGCAATAGTCATTGAAAAATTTACACTACTGTACTGAATACTTCACAACTATATTATAAAATTTATAAAATAACTACAAATTTAGCAGAGTTTCCTGATGCCATTGAGAGTCACACGATAAATCTCACTATATTTGATAAATCTTATTTGATAAGATATGCGCAAGCTTATATTCTTTCAAATAAAACGCCTAGTTGTGTAACAAACATCTCACGTTTACTAAAGAAATATATTTAGATAATGAAACTGAATTTGTCAACAAAAAGTTTAAGAACTTTTGTGAAACACATAAAATTAAGCACAATACATCTTGTGTTGAGCACTCTCAATCGCAAGGTATTGTGCTTAATCCGTTGTTCTTTAAATGACCCTAATTCAGACCATAATACTCTAAATGACGTATATCAAATCGCCCTTAATTCTTATAACAAATCAAGACACATCCCGACTTGCAAACCAGTAATTTTGATTATACCCAAAAAACTTGCTAAAATTAGGGGCAATCAAATCCAAGTTCGACTAGAAAATAAAAAAAAATCGATAAAAGATATAATTTTGAGGATACAAAATTTCATGTTGGACAACTTGTCCTACTGAAGAGAAAATCAAATACATACAGACTCACGGAATTTCTCGGACCGTTCGAAATAGTAGAAGTGGTGGATAACGACCGTAAATCTGCTATAATCAAACTAGATAAAAGAAATTCAAATTTCATTTTGATCAACTAAAACTCTTTATTTCAGATCCCTTTCCATCCACGTCATAGTACTTGGAAACAATTCTATCGTACCATTGATAGAATAGTAGTGATTTCTCACAGTGAACCCCCCGAATATCGGATTCTAGTTTAAACTTGATAATTGTAAGGAATTTACCGTTAGGTAAATTAGCTTTACAGTACAGCAATTCCTCATTAAAACAATGCTCAGATGCAATTTATAAACGTAAAAGTAACGAACTTAAGTTAGTAAATATTTTGAAGGACCTATTGCCACATTTTATTAATTTAAAGTTACCATCCCGAAAAACTAATCGGTTGCTGATTAATCTCCTACTTATAACTCCCCGCAATGCTAGAGAAAGAAGAGGAGTAATTGATAGACTTGGTTTCATTATAAAAACTGTTATTGCAATCTTGGATGCCGACAATGCAAAAAAATATGGCAGGATTATTAACGATCCACCAAAGAATAAACTAAGCCGATATTAAATTTAACAATTTAATCTTAGTCTCTACGCTCAATGAGTGTATAGAACAAGAATATGAGACCGAAAAGAATCAGTTACACTGAGAAATACGAATAAATATAGAAAAGTTGTTTGAGTTTGAGTCTCATTAAAACATAAATAAAAAATTTAATTCTAGGAGTAACGTTTGCTAAGCTAGATGAATTTTACTCGCCGTTAATTGACAACGAGCTTCTAAATAATGAAATACAAAAAAATCCCGATATGGTATCAAGAAATAGTCTACCGGTAACCCCAAATGCAGACAATATTGATTTATTATTAAAGACATGTTCGTTACAATCAAAATTATTTCTGGCATATTGGCTGCAGAATATCGGCTGTAAATTTTCTGGGGCATTCCTGGGTTTTCTAATTCTTTCACCATTTCTTTTCTCTTTATCGCATCAAAGGCGCTTTTAAAGTCTATGAATATAATGTGAAGCCCTATTTTGTATTCTAGTGCTTTTTCGGTTATTTACCTTAATGAGTGGATAGCATTTATTGTTGATCGGCCTGGTCTGAAACTTTGCTGATAATCTTCAATTATTTTTTTGCAAGCCCCTTGAGTCTTTTGTTCTGTACGCTTGAGAATATTTTGTATGCTGAGTTTAGTAACACGATGGCTCTGTAATTTTTGCAATTTTCTTTATTTCGTTTTTTCCGGTTTTATGATTCCTTTGTTCCAGTCTTTCGATATTTTCTCGTGTTTTCATATTTCTTGCAGTAGCTCAAGTATTTTGGTATGCAGTACCCTTCAAACTTTATCATCTGGTTCCGTATTCTGCCGGTACCTCATTTCGTTTGTATGTAACCTATGTACTTGCCAATTCTGCTTTTATTCTTTATACTTTTTTCTTAGCTGTGTTATTTTCATCTTTGATATTGCGAGATAGTGGTCGGAATCTGCACATTCCCCTCGGTATGTTTTTCAACGATTTTTCCATAACAACCCTGTATTTTCAATTATATACGGATTGGTTATCCATTATCTTTCAGATTGTGTTTTTGGACACAAGTTTTCATCTCATAAGACTTCCCCAGGTTACTTGTCCTGGAAAAGGCTCGAGGAAATTAGTTCGCTTTCAGGGCATCTTTTAAAAGGGGAATAAATTAAATTACGGAGTGGATTGTCTATTAAATTATAAAGTGCTCGACAGCATAGCAAATTATATTCCACTTAATACAGAAGCTACAGTGAACGTTATTTGCGCACAAACTGCTTCGTTCACCACACTTGTTATTTTTGCACTGGCTTTGCACCAGCAGTCAAAATAATTAATAGTCTTAAGTTTCCAGTATCTGGGTCGTGCCTTAAGTGAAGTCCTTAAGTTAGACGTTCAAGAGCTATTAACAACTTGAAATGGGAAATGTAATAATTATTAGCGCTGGTTTTAAGCAAATTAAGTGCTCAAATCTGGAGAGAGGGAAAGAGATAATAATATAGAAAAAACAACTGTATCAAACAACCATTCTATGACATACCTACTATAAATCAACTCACGTGGTATCTAAGACATCAAAATCACCTACAACAAAAACATCGATAGAGAATTTTTGATAAATGCAATATGTTAGCTGTTCTCCAGTTAACTATACGGACAACCGAGAAACAATTTTCAACATAATTGTAATAAACACTAAACGACTTAATGAACATAAATGGTTTCTTTTCTTCCTTCGTAATACATTGTGTTTATTTCCAACATCAGGTCGTACACACACTGTCATCTTCACTGACATAAACATATTAACACACTGCACTCCATCGACAGCAAAAATCATGCGGGTAACAGATATGCCTGTCCAGTATATTCTGGACGAAACACCCTCAAGATTAAATTGTAAGAAATGAGGGGTTTCAAAACGCTCGCTCAGAATTTAGGAGCGTGTCTTGTCAATCAGTAAGCATTTCGATAATGGGAACTATACGCGACGATGAGTAGCGAAAATGCCTGTCAATTACATTCTGGACGAAACGCCCACAAGATTAAATTGCAGGAAATGACGGTCAATAGAAAACGGAGTGCCCCGAAGCCAAGGTTACGATTTCGTAACGCTCTCTCAGAATTTACGGGCGTGTCTTCTCACATCAGTTCTCTTGAGCTAACCGCTTCGCGTAACGTGTTAGGCGCCACCGAAGGTTCTAGAATTCTTTTGCAACTTTTATTCGAAGCTCCCGCGGGAAATTCGTAAATAGCTCGTGATAAAAGTGTCGAAGGTGATTTCTGTTTTATCGAGCGCGCCTTGTAGCATCGGCCGGGTCGGTTATCTTTTGTTTCTGGCTTTGAGCGTAAAGCTTATTGGATGGAATAAATTGCTTTTACATTGCTTTTCCCCTTTGGCTTGCACCTATTGAAAAAGTTTGAAATTGTGTTGATTCTAAAGGAGATTAGTTATTAGATTATAATAACCTTTTTTATAATAACGGTTTCTGATAAAACCTTTTCTAGTTTTATATTATCTTGTCTCCGGTTACAATTAATTCGGTTGTTATCCAGTTAGTCACCAACCATTCTCCGCATGTGAATGTTGTGGACACAGAATTTTTGTTTGATCGTTTGTTTTCCCTTTGCTGGGAAGTCGTGCTGTCGCCTTTTCTGTGATTTTCCTAGTTTTAATTTCGTGGGTTGGCTACCATCTGTTGGTATTTAACTGCACAAGCACAATTTGCCGAGCTGACTTAATCTCCTCAGTCTGTTTCCATCTGTTTCGTGTTGCGTGAAGTCAGTTCAGTCCTTTGTCCCCTTGTAATTAATTTTGACGGTTGCTTTATCTAGGTCACCTTTGCAACTGGGTTAAAATGTTTTGTTATAATTTAATGTAATTTTTCATTCTACTTTAGTGTAAAACTCTTAATGTGCAATGTAACTTCTGATTATTTTAGTTACTTCAAATTACAATTCATTAGCAGATTTAGTTATTAATGTTTGCATTCCCCTGTAAAAGTTCAAATTCTCTGGGGAATCATGCTTTTGATACTTTCAAACTGAAAGCGTAGAGTAAGAAGAGCTTATTATTTGATCTTGTCGTTGGTTGTTGCACTACTTGCTATGAAGTGCGACAATGACTATAATTTTAATGGGATGTGTTTTAAAATACACACTGCTGGTTATCTTTAAAATTTATTAATTTTCTACCCTACATGTTTCAAAACCATCTTCAAGAGTGTTACAATAAATAACATGGACAGAGTAAATAAATTTTAAGCAACATTCTGTTTAAAAAGGATAACTATTTAATTTTTTTGGGGAAAAAGCATTTAACATGCTTTGGTTTAATGAACTGTATACACTGTTTAAAATGTGTTCGGTATTTACTTGTCTCTGTTTGAATTGTTTGTTGGTCTGTATTGGTGTTGAATATTTTGTGGGCATAAGCATTGAAAACTGCCATTTTATGCCATAGATGGAATGACTGTGTCTGTCTGTGTTTTCTTTCTATATCCGTTGAATTTTAGTTGTTCTTTGTTATACTTTTGTCTAAAAATTTCAAAGTTTTATTTTGTTCTAATGTGAATTTTAGGTTTGGGTTAATGTTGTTAATAGCATTGTAAAAATATATATTTTAAATTATTATCTTCCCAGATGACAAATACGTGTGCCAGTATTTTTAATTATATGTTATTTAGAAAGACATCTGCTATAATTCCAAGTAATGGGGATCTCATTGGGGATCTAAATCTTTCATTTGGTATATTGTGTTATTAAAACTGCAAAAATCTTGTTGTGTGCTATATTGTAGTAATCTTAATCTATGGCCTTAATTATAGGTCTCATTGGTATATTTAACTTATGTAGTTTTGGTAAAGCATGTAAACGTGGGATTTTTGTGCTCATGGATACTATGTCTTTGTTTTTCTTCTAAATAAGCTTAAGGGATTTTTATTATTTTTTATGTATTGATTGTCATCTAGAAATTGTTGTCTTTTTTGTAAGTATTCATTTCTATTCATGATTTCTAAACCTGCGTTTTTATCTGCTTTTACTATAATGGTGTTGAGTTGGATTGACATTTAACTTTTTGTTTAGGTTTCTGACTATACTTTTCTTGCTTGGATATATGTATACGCGTTGATATGCAGAAGTGTGTACGTACATATTCAAATGTAAAGAATGGTTAATAAATGTGCATATAAATAATTAAAAAAATTCTGCTCCAAGATTTTTTACAGTTGTTTTTATTTGTAGTTACAATTTTTTAATTTTATCGTTAATTCTAGCCTAAATTTGGAGATATTTTGTGCTGTACAAAAAACTTGCCGAATTTTGCCAAAAAAGGCTGTCTTGTTATTATTCTTTAGACATTTTCACATTATCCTGAGTAGATGAGAACTGCAATAACTTGCGATAACTTGCAAAGTTTTCGTTCATCAACTCTCAAAAATCCGAAATCCTCAAATTTTATAATTCCCTTTAAACTGAAATCACTCGAGAGATCTGGATGATGAGGCATTTTCTACTTGTACGAGGAAAACTGCCTTAATATATGTATCAAAATGTGTATGCTACATGAGTAAATGTTTTTTATTTTGCTAAAAAGTTTTAAGATAAATGTCGTAGTAATTGAATTTGTCCCAATGATAGAAACATTAATACTAAAACATTAGTTTTGTTTGTCAAAAACGATAGTTTTGTTAGTAACCCATCAATTATTTAAAAATAAAAGTACTTATGCTTTCTTATGAGATTAGTAATTGGGACATTGACCTTACTATAAAAACAAAAAAATAAAGAAATAAACTTTATATAAAAACTAATTATGATTTCTTACGAGTTTAGTAATTGGGCCATTGGCCTTACTATGTAAACGTGGGATTTTTGTGCTCATGGGTACTATGTCTTTGTTTTTCTTCTAAATAAGCTTAAGGGATTTTTATTAATTTTTATGTATTGATTGTCATCTAGAAATTGTTGTGATTTTTGTAAGTATTCATTTCTATTCATGATTACTAAACCTCAACTACAAAAACGATAGTTTTGTTAGTAACCCATCAATTATTTAAAAATAAAAGGTACTTATGCTTTCTTATGAGATTAGTAATTGGGACATTGACCTTATGCTTAATACAGTAAAAGGCTCGCGTTAAATCACAAAGAATGTTATTTAGGTATCCCCCGTATCTAAGGAGACAACAATGTTATTTATAAAGGAATGGGTTGCTGATATTATTGATTTGTTTTGTTTGAATCTAAATTGACAGCTATCAGTAATAATAGAATTTGCTTCCAGATTCCTTAACTGATATTGGTCGGTAATTAGACACATCTGCATCAGAACCGTTCTTACATATTTTTCAAATGATAAAGTTAATAATAATATAGGTTAATGGTTTTACAATAAACAGTGCAACATTTCTTAAAAATCTTGAACGTTGTCAAATCCAGAACTGAGCTTATTTTACATTTTGTAAACACCTTCCGGCTTGTCGGGAAGGGCCCCATCATTTAACAGGGAAATATTATTCTACTCTTAATTTATTGTTTAGAGTGGGCATAATACTCCATGCTGTTTTATTTGAATTGTTTGAGCTATGTATTTAATTTAAATAACAAGGTTGCTTAGTCAATTGTAATAAGTTGCTGTTGTAGTTAAGTAATAAATTATATCAATTTTTCAAACCAATACTTGACATATTTACTTCGTCATTTATCCAGATTTTCCTAATCGTAGAATTTACTTTTATTATTTTTTAAATTTTAAAGTGATATATAAAGGCATTGTAAAAGCTAGCAAAGGTTTCATTAACATCCTGGCAATTAACACATCTCGGCCAATTCTCTGCCTGCAAAGTAGTCTTAAATCTTTCAATTGTTGTACCGTTTATATCGCGACAATATTTTTTAAAGCAGCGCTTCTTCTCCCGATCTAAAATAGTGTTCTTAAAAGAGTGGACTACGAAGTACACTATTCAGTTGTTTAATTATCTTTGCAGTATTTTCAGCAGATTGGTCATGTAAAAACGGATAAATTTCGTTTTGTCTGTTTGAATTAGCCTCTATATTTTCTTCGTTCTCACTTACAAAAGCAGAGGTATCACCAACATAGCTTACTGCAAAATAATTATATAAAAATTGTGAGGTAGAAGTTCTAATGCGGAATCTTGAAGATCATAACATTGAAGAGCTTGCGGATCTTCAATTTGGCCACCTATTTTATATTTCTTCTAATTCCATATTTTTGGAATTTACAATGAGATAATATTGTATGCAATCAAAGGACTTATAACTGAGGTCACAAAAAAATCCAAGAGGGATACTTTGTCAATGTTGGAAAGAACTTCATTTTTTCCAATAATAGCGAACAATAGGTCGATCTATTTTTCACGAAACCATGTTGAAGGTCTGTCCATGTTATGTTTATCCAATAATCCATGCAGCCTCTCTATCATTACGTATTCAAAGATCTTACAGCAACTTTAAAGTCACTGAAATTGAACTAAAGATGTTAACTCAAATTGGAGAATGGTGACTACAGACCGAAATTAAAAATAATACCTCAACACTGGCATAAGCTAAAACAGAAGTAATTAACTAATAAATATGTTTCGTAATGTTAACTTTTTTCTTCATTAAGCAAGTAGAAAGGAATTGTGTTGACAAAAGAAATCCTTCATCTGAGACAGCAAATCTATCAAATCGTATCAAATTTTCTTTAGTCCACTTAAGCTTACTCTCCCGGGAAATTCTCAACTGAAACTATACTTCATCTCCAATCTCCAGAGATTCATTTTCGCTAGTTTGTCAAGATGTCCAGGCCGTGGCGACCCCGCACAGAACTCGCTATCAAGTTGGCTGCAAAGTGTATCCGGGGTACTGAAGCTAACGTCGCGTAAGTTCCCGGCACGTTCTTCGAATGCGGGCTATTTACATATCTCACACAACTCGACAGGGAAAGTTTAAGTACCACGGAAGCCGTCTAATGCGCAATGTTGGCATGTGGTGACAGATCAAGCAAGATTTGGAAACCTAGCACAAAAGATCTCTACTTCGCGAAGTAGTTCGGGCAGGATGCTGAACGCCTCACGGAGAAACAGCAAAAATCTGGATTAAACTGTCGAACAGCTTGTGCGCTGCTTGGTGTGCACTGAGAATATCATTATCAACAAGTTTCTTAACAGGAACTACATTTTTTATGCCAGCAACAAATTGAAGGCTTCAAGTTACAGACAGAAGTTTTAAGGCAACGTATATCTAAAGAAACAAAAAGTCTAAACTCTCCATCAAAACTGTGTCATAAGTAATAAACGATAAATTATATTATATTTTAAAATTAATCTTATGTAGGAGTATTCGTTTTAAATATGTGGTTAGGAAAAATTAAGCAAGTGTAGTGTTTTGTTTCTCTTCACTTGTTTATCGAAAAATTATTATTTTTAAAAAAAAATTCAAGGCTTAAAGGCTCCAAGGTCGCAATCAAGGAGGATTTAACCAAGTTGCGTCATGACGTTCTTCTCATCTATGAAACCGTACGGAAGAAAAATGTGTGGTCGAGAGATGGTCGTATCTTCTATAGAAATGGAAATATCACATCTTGGGTTTAAATCATATAATACCATAGCTAATAAAACAATAACTACTAAACATAAAATACACACCCTATAATATATAATCGGAGAGA
Source organism: Diorygopyx duplodentatus (assembly GCA_033557515.1). Classification (NCBI taxonomy): domain Eukaryota; kingdom Metazoa; phylum Arthropoda; class Insecta; order Coleoptera; family Scarabaeidae; genus Diorygopyx; species Diorygopyx duplodentatus. Next base: position 10,654 of record JAWQRJ010000626.1, on the reverse strand, counting down.
ATAATTTATCATTTATTTACTACTAATCAAACCCGACTAAAATGGATTTTAATAATTCAATATATTCCAAAACTTTATAAGACGGAGAGATGTTAAATTGTAGCTTATTATAATGCGGTATTGTGACTTATTATGTATAATACCAGCTAAGCTTTCAACGCAATGTAAAGTTGAGAAGTGGTATGTCTAACATAATAACACTTCCTGAAGTTAATTTTGTGTGCAGTATAGGGGATATTTGCATACGAGGGAAACATCCTTCATATTTGTTAACTTTTGAATCACACAGGCAGGTATCAGACCCAAACTGAATTAAAAAAATCATAAGGCACAAAGTTAATCCTACATATGTCTGTAGTAATGTACAGAACTAAATTACTGTATGATGCATAATTGAAACGACCTGTATTATTCGTACACTGTTATATATGTTACGGTATAAGTGCATATTCGAAATAATGTTTACATTTTCCGGCAAACGTGTACTGTTATCACCGAATTTAGCAAATGCACATTGTGTGTACATTCAATAAAATTTGCCTCTGGAAATTAGGGAAAAGTACAATGTTATTCAGTTTGAACGTAGCCGGTTTGCGAATGTGTGAACTTACAATGTCGTTTGGAAGATAGCTGTTTCTCGGTAATTTAAACATAATTTAACCATGCTACCATTTTTACAGATATAAAATTCTTGCAAATTTAACAGCATTATAAGTAAGTATACTATTTATTTTGTGTTTATTTTTATAATTAATTTAGTATATGATTTATTAGTTATTATACAATAAATTAATACAATAAATATAATAAAAGAATATTATCTGATTTATTTAATATTCTTTTCAGCCATATAAATAGGGATCAGAAAACTAAATTTGATAATTTATTACAAGAACTTATTGCTAATAAGAGCGTTAACAATGTATATTAAGTAAAAGTATGTATTCACAAATTTTAAACGAAGTGGAACAGCAAAATCGAAAAATATTATAAATGTGCTCTGGATTATCGACGTTTAAAATAAAACCACGTGTTGCTTGTGAAAAAGGAATGCAAATTGAAAATCTACTAGAAAGTCCACTAGAAGAATCGAACAAATTTTTTGAAGAATTTGAATGAGAAATACAAAAATGTCACATCTGACTGATTCAGATCAATTATGTTATACTAAAGTTTATGCAAGGCTTGAAAGCAAAGGGAAACGGAGAGTTATTATTGGTGTTGTAGTGGTTAATCTATAGGGGCAAATGAATTAAATTCACGTTGTCAAGTTGATTCTGTAGATTTACAAACGCAACTTAACAATGATTATAAATTTATATTATATTATCAGAATCACTGACATAATTTGTAGTCCTGCGTCGTTTAAAAACTAAAACTGCTTCAGAGCTGAATATTTACTGGATATTTTTACACTTCTAATAGATGGAGCTCCCCATCTATTCTACAGGACAATGACAGGGAACTTGCCAGAAGAATTATTACCGGCAAACACTCACAAAGGTCTACTGAAAGAGTGATCCAAGACGTACAAAACATGTTATTCACTTGGCTTACGACAAAGATTATACAAATTGGCCTGAAGGATTAAAATTCATGCAATTAATGAAAAATAGATCTTTTCATGAAGGAACTAAACATATCCCTTAGGAAGCTTTATTCGGCACAAAAATTAAGTTGTGCCTAAAAGGATCTAGTTTACCAGAAGAGTCAATAAATCATATCCAAAGTGAAGAATCGAGAAGTATCCAGACTAGAATTTGTGCATTGAAAAGTACATCTTTTCATGATGGTATTAAACGAACTGATTCTCTATTGCTGAAGCTCTATTAGGTACTACAGAAATAACGTTAGATCCGGCAAGTTCTAGTTTACTTGAACAATCAATAAATCATATTCAAGGTGGAGAACAACTGGACAGTATAATCGAAGAAATTAATATTGATCAAAATTCCTGTGGTGTTGAAAATATTGATAGGAAAGAATATCTTGCTATTGGAGAATATTCACTAGACATTATAAATGGTCAAACGTATTTTCTTTCTCCGGGCAGTATTGAAAACCTACAAAGCGATTCATATTTAATTCAGGTTGAACAACAAACGTCATATGTTAATTGTAATGTATTCGAAAGAAATAAATGTTTAATTGAACAGGCAACAAAAAAATTTAAAAAAATATAATACAAATACATACTACAAAATGTGTAACATTTCGAAAAACAGATCCATACCTGATGTAGATCGAGGTAAAGCAGATCCAGGAAATTTAATAGTAGTATGTGTTATTGTGGAAAAAGATGAAGGAACAGAAATATACATATTTGGAACTAAAGGGGGCACACTGAAATAATTCTTTTCAACATATCAGTTTTTTGCTTGTGAACAACAGTTTATCACTGCAGATGAAGTGATGAAAATATTGAAAAATCACTTCGTGAAATTACGAGACAACAATCCTTTACTAGCGGACAAAGGTTTAAAGAATGTTGCAAAGGAAAGTGTACTTCGAAAAAATGTAAATGCAAAGCTGTAGAGCTTTTATGCAATTCAAAATGTCATATTAACAATCCGTGTTTTAATAAATTAATTTTTAACATTAAATATTTAATTATATTTAAGTATTATCAATACAAATTTTTAGTATCAACCTACCATTCAAAATAAATTTTAACCAGTGGCATACGCATTGCAGGTAGTTGAATGAATACGTTGAAGTAATAAACTCATTCAGATTGATTTTTCTACGAAACCGTTGATCTGGTAATTTTTTGAAAAAGCACATTTTTTATGTAAAAAGTTTCGAAGAAACTTCGTCATAAAAAAGAAAAAATCGTCATAAAGATGTCAAGAAATTCAACGTGAACAAAACAAATCTTTGAAGACTTAATTACATCAACTAACTTGCAATTCGTACACCACGTTAAGATTTACCTAGACCTAGGTTAAAATCATAGCTCCTATTAATTTCAATTTGTATGCCATAATTTATTGCTCTAAGTCAAACGGTTCGGAAAAGCTATAACGCGTTCGGGAAATGATTACGGGGCATTTCCAGAACTATTTTTATCTGGCATTTTTTACTCAAAATGATCCCCCAATGATGCTGACTCCAATGATGACCCCAATAAGCGGTCGAAATTTTTTACACTCCTTATAAATCACCATGAAATCTTAAAATACTGATATATTCTTCAGTTCATTATGGTTTTTATTTTACATTTAAAACAATTATTATCGAAAAATAAATTATATAAGTAGTTCTATTTGTATTATGTATATTCTATTATTACTATTAAATTCTTTCTTAAAAATGTAATACTGATTTATTTACATTTAGAAAGTATAAAAAAATATTGTTTGAAAGGAATGTTTGAATACTATTTTTCTCTTTATTATTTTCATTGGTAGGTTCTAAGCACATACTAATTCACTTCCCCCCATTAATTTCACATTCTCCAAAGCAGTAAATTTACGATGTACATTTTCCGGATAATGTGGATACAGTTTATACTTCATTGTTTACAATTTACTTTCACTTCAATTCTAAGCAAATCTATACGTCATCCCTAGCGCGATGATGTGCACGTTTACGTATACATACCATATGCCATATGGTATTGGCAGGTGTGGACGACCCAGAAAGGAGGAAATGGTATTGGCAGGTGTGGGATTTGGTCATGCGCGAAAAGCAACACGAATTGGATTTCACACATTCGAGCGATCAGATTCAAGTAATTCGCTATCGTAACTGCCAAGGAGCACCGAGTTAGAGTTAAATTTACAGTCGAACAACTTCAACATTTTCTACCTAATCACGATACGTTAACTTGAGATAGTTTGAGAAGGGTATATAATATATTAGCTATTTATTCTATTAAAAAGTTTCGAATTCTTCTAAAGAAACTGTCTCAATAGAAATAATGCCCTTAAATCTTTAAAAAAATTTTTTAAAATGTTGACGATACACTTTTGCGCATTGCCAAAAATATAGATTCAGAAAATCGTAAGTTTTGCTCTGCAATAATGTAAAAACGAAATACGAATACATATGGAAACGAAATTATTAAATATTGAAACGAAATTGTAAATTAAGAATGGATTTCAAATAATGAAAATGAAGGCGCTTTTTAACAAATCTAGTATTCAAATATTCCTATTTTCTTAGCTGCATATTAACCCAATCCGAGTAAATTGATTATTAAACGTTTAAAATAGTTACTAATTATTTTGTTTTTGATACCAAAAAGAGCATGTATAAAGGAATATGTGTATCTAAAAAAATATTATCTAGTGTGATATAAAGTAAAATCAACTGGCGTGGTTCACTCACACGACTTTCTCTCACTTAACCCTCGACCTTCTCTAAACGGTGCGACTTTGTACAAATATACGTTAATAAAATTGTTAAAAAAATTCGACTGGGAATTCAAAAATAATTAATATACCCCGTTCCATTTAAAAAACACAACACATATTATTCAACCAGTACGTTTTCGAAGCCGCCTAGATGGCGCTATTACCTAGATAATTAATGTAAAATATTTTTTCTCTTGGCCATTCTTCAAGCATTTCCTTTTTTACCCAGATTTGTTTAATTAGATTCCAAATTTTCTCTGCTAGTTCTTTCCCTTCATCTTTTATCACTTCTATTTGTATTCCATCACAGCCAGAACTTTTATGTTTTTCATGCGGTTATTATTATTATTCCATCACAGTCTCTTCTACGTCATTTTTAATATCCTCTCATTTTCTTTAATGCTCTACGTAATTCTAACATAATTCATCCTTGTAATCATCTGAAATGTCACTTTTTGTAAATAAAAAATGCGTATATTTTGGATTTCCGTTAGTCGATATAGATCGTATAACTATTGTAGTGAATGGCAGACGATTCCGTTTCTATTTATTTTACTCTTTATGTGAAGTACATACACAAAATGAAACATCGAAATTTACGTAAATTCAAAAGTCACTTGAAAAGAAAAAGTTCAATAACTCCTAAACGTGCGCCTTTGCCCAAATTTATGTTTAATAAAATGGACCATAAATTCCATAAGGAACCCAAATATGTGATAATATATTGGGTGTCCGATTTAAAAAACTGAAGTTGCATATCGTCTAGAAGGAATGGGACTGTATATATGAAAATACTTCTAGAAGAAACTTAAATTGAAACCATACAACATTTATTTGCAGCTTTTTTGCCTAAAATGATTAGAAATACCCGAAGTGTTCACCACAGACTTACGGAAACACGGACAGCCCAAAAATCCAAAATGGTAGCACTAGTCTTAGAATAGTCCAATTCGTCAGGATATCTCAAAATGTCGACATCAAAATTTTGGAGCAAATGCATTACTTTCTCTATACATGAGAAAGTAAAAAGTAAACGTGGTCTGGTAGGTCTAGAAGTAATATTTAATAATCATTCTCGCAAATATGTGCATTTCAAATTTGCAGACGATCTATCTTGTTTCGAAGTGACATCAGAATCACTGTATACTTCGAAACAAAATTCGCAACTTTTCATCACGTTTTACCAAGTACATCCGGTTATTGTGGGAATTATTATAACAAATATTGTGTTAAATCGAAATATTGTGCATATCTATACAATTTCGAAGTACCAACTAAATTGACAACATTGATCATAGTGCGCCGGTGTTAACAATGTGAGAAACAAATAATTCACCACAGAAAACCTCGCAGTGCAACGGCTACTCAGAATTGAAATTATTTTTATCCACGTAGGTAAAGAAAACGTGCTACTTTTAATTTTAATTTAGCCAGATACTTGAAGAAACGGAGTCAGTATCTATAAAAAAAAGAACAGTGGAAAACGTTGCGAATGAAACTTTCCTAGAACTTTTTTGGTAGAACTTATAATAAAACTAGTTTTATTATAATATAAATATGGAAGTATGCTATGAAGTAAGCAGAAAACTGATTAATTATAACATGTAGAACTTATTTGAACGACCCAAAATACGCTGGAAATTTGACAGCAATTCGCCGGTCTTCATATTCAGTACCTGGAAGACCGAGCTCACTCTGTAGTAAAAATGCAAACAAACCTACGCCTTTTCTTCGCCTAACCTAACTTGGCCGTTTTGGTAGCGCCATCGTGCGGTGAAAGGTAAAACTAACAGACCGAGCTAGTTCCGTTCTACCGGCACACGAAACCCATTTTTATATCTTAAAACGATTTTTGCAAGATCGACACCTATCCTAATTTCCCGCACCTTTCTCTCTAAACCTTGCAAATATCATCTACGCTAATGATTTCGTTCCTGAGACGATGCCGACGCGCCGTCGTGTGGTGAAAGGTAAAACTAACAGGCGAGCTATAATTAGCAAAAGCTCACTTTACATCTTTAGCGGAGATCGAACTTTCAGTGTTCGTCTGAGTTTCTAGAAATTATAAATATTTTTATAATTCCTATAACACTCGTGGCGCGCCATCGTACGGCCAACGATTAAACTATGGCCATGGACGCGTCCGCCAATACCGATAGGTGCCTTGTCCGCTAATAGATGCCGCTAGCAAGTTGTTTGGCATAATTTTATTTATCTGGGGAGTTATTTGAAACATGTAATTAATTATTATAGACTTGCTTCGCCCAACTCTATATATCTTGCAAATATGGGTCAGCAACATAAAGCCGTCTTCGCTGTCCGCGGAATACCTGGAAGACCGATCTCACTCGGGGGTAAAAACATTGTTTCCCACTCCTAACACAGCTTACCGGTACCTTACTTTTGGTAGCGCCATCGTGTGGTGAAAAAATGTAAAACTAACATACCGTGCTATAATAAGCAAAAACGCATTTTTTATAATAATAAAACAAATGTTTTGAAGATCGGCACCTATCTCAATCAATTTCCCGCGAGTAAAATACAAAAAGCCCTTTTTTGTTTCCAAATGCGCTTACCTTGTGGCACGTTTTTTTTTAAGAATGTTCCACTAACTATTTTAGTGAAAGTCGAGACACATCTCAATCGATTCCTGACACCGGATTATTGAAATCCTGCCACTATAACACTTGTACCAAAATATAAATCCGTTCAACTAGAGAATGATCAAGGTCAAAATAGGGACAACTTAATACCCTTTCCAACGAACAGGTAGATAGGTTACCTAACGATTCGTAAAACATATTTGGAAAATAGTGAGGTTGATGTCCACTTACGCTATATTTTCAAAATATTTTTGTTTCAACAAGGCTTATCACCAAACTTGATGACTTGTATTAACAATAATATGTTCGTTACTTTTCGCCATCTTTTCCTTCCTCCTCCTCCTACACTCCCCTGTCATCAATATTTCACTTTTGTTCTCTCGCTCCGGTAATTTTCAATCAAGTCTAACCAACTCGATCTTGAAAAACTACTCTAACGCAGCTTTTATGTAACACAGAACGGTCGCCGATATCTCGTTGGAAAGCTAATGAACTGTTCTCTCTACTCTACTTCATCGTTGAGTAACTGTCGAGCGTGCGAACACAACTCTCAGTTGTTTTGGACCAACCTATGTAAACTGAACGATTTATGAAAAAAATATATGTACATACTTATCTTCCTTGTGCTATTACGCCATAAATATTAAAAGGTACAAAGTTTTCAACACAGTAAATTTTCAATAAATATAACTTCGTGTAATACAAGTAAATAAAGAAGCAAATATTTTAGATAGAAATGAGTAAAATGGGCCTATTATTCCAGAGAAGGTCTACCAAAAGCGAAAGTTGTGCAAAAACTTATGAAATCTAATCGAAAATTCCACGCAGTTATAGTAAAGCCATTCGTCAGTGTTTTGCCGCTTAACGAACTTCGTCAGCAATTCGTTGCTTTACGAACTTCGTCATTTATTCAAAGCACAGTATATCACTTTCGACACTCGGTTCGTGCGTATGGTCGAATAGATTGGTTGAAAATATAGGCATGGCCTTCTATGCTTCGAACATAATGGGACATTTCGTGCCAAAAATGACATTTTTCGAAAGATTACTCAATTTGGCCAAGCAAATCTTTCAAGATGAGTCTATCACTCCCAGGCTCTACCAATGTTGTATACCCTTTTGCATGGGAAATTCCCCCTATGAGATATTTATTGGAAGGTCAGGCTTAGGGTGCAGCGCCTTGAATAGTCCATTAGCAACCCATTCTTACGTCCCTAAACACACTCTGGGGAAAATTATGTGGGAAAGTCATGATTTATGCTCAGCAATACTTCAGCGGTAGGCCAACAGCGAGGAAACTCGTGGGGCGCCCTTACATTCACTACCTCGCGATTTAGATAGCATCAGTCACCCCTAATTCATTAAATATGGTTATTGATTATCGGCATAACTTTCCTCGATGTTCAAGTTTCGAGTCAACGCCGAAATATCATTAAATCACCCATAAAGAAGAGACAGAAACTTTCCACTCGAGAGGAATTTGTGGAAAGTTTGAGTACTCTTATGTTGATTAGAAAATATAACGTAGGGCTAGCCGAAAAGTGGAATAAGTAAGCAATTAGTAGTACAATATTAAACAAGCAAGTCTTGGAAGAATACATGCATACATGCAAGATGGGAAATCGAATACAATAAATTTTAATTTTCAGTTCCATAGTTTACTAGATATATTAGGGGCAATAACCTATGTATAATGCAGAGAAAACGATAATACTATCAAATTAGTATTATCAATATTCCCAGTGCTTCAACCAGGTTATTGTAGTTGGTAATACGGCGGTTCATTGCAATACGCCGTAACGCGTTATACAACGACGAGCGTGGTATACATCATATAGATTACGGTCGATAAAATTCAATAAAATACAGCTTCAAAGGCCACACTGAAAAATAATGCCATCTTTGTCCGTGAGGTATCCGGCGGAGGGTATTCAATTAATACGGCCCGAAGCCCTCCCGTGAGTAGGTCAACACTTCCATTAAATGCACTGCTCCGCAGTTCTATCAATTGAACGAAAATATTTTTTTTCGGCTTCGCTGCTTCATTGTTGAAAATATGCAATAAAATTGTTGAAAATAAAGTTGGACTAAAATTGTGAGATTTATTTGTTTACCCAATAAATACTAATAACGTATCTTATCTTATACTATTAAACGCGATAATATTGTATGTGTGTATGTATTCCGCTGATCTCGAAGGCGGCTTGGAGTTACCGACCGCTATTTACAAAGATTTCAATAATCCGGCGCCAGGAATCGATTGAGATATGTCTCGACTCTCAGTAATATCATTTTATATCGCTTTTGGGCGTTTGAAAATCATTAATTTTTGACGTTTAATGTGACCGAAACAATCGCAAAAAGCGTGCCTCACTCAAGGTAACCGCACATTGAGGGGCATAGGATGCACCGAATGCCTTAAATTGATTTAAATTGAACCTTTCTGTTTAATTATACACAGAATCACTATAATGCGAGTTTGGATTAAGCCCACGACGATCAGCCTGCGTTGGTTCGGTGAAATTAAAAATTATTAATTATCACTATTAACTATTAATTATCATAATTAGTTTTCTAGCTATGGTCAGAAAAAAATGGTCAATTAGTATAGGATAGTTTATCAATGGATAGTTCCTTGTCATGATGTTTTACACTAAACATCATAAACTGAATATGGAATTAACTTTATGTGACTAGTGTCAAAATGCTGTGAAATTTAAAATTCTTTTTTACCACACATTAATGTTAATATTTCTGTTAGGTCTCACTCTAGATGAATTAGACAAGAAACAAAACTTTCTTTGATATTAACGTCTGGTCTTGGTTGTGAATAATATGACCCTACTTATTTGAAGATAATCTAATGATGATTTAAGCTTTAACATTTCGAAGAAATTCGATCGTTAACAGAAATGGCGATCATTTTCAACTATTTCTATAAACGTTTTACTGTCTTCTTATACCCGGATATGTACTAGTGTAATCTTAAACACTATTTTTTCCCCTTACTTTTACTCTTGATGCCATTACACGATGTGAACCTATTAATGTCGTTGTGTCCCACCTTAGAAACTTATTAAATATTTATATGTACTTATAAATAATGCGATCCATTTGACATCGACTATACAGGCTCCGGCATGATGAGCGTTCATTACAAAGATATGGAGAATCAGGTAAATTAGAACATTGAAAGTTTGGGATTACTGCTTTTTGGGTACGGCAGTCTTAATTAAAATATTTTCAAATTTTGATCCCTTCCGATTATACCGGAAATGGTACTCAACTTGCTTATTTCTAATGGAACAGCCTATATTTTATTGCATTTTTGAATTCTATGTTAAAATTTAAGCAATTTTGTGTTACATTCCCTATACTGAATATTAACAGTTCTGAGATATGTCAGTTTTAGCTAAAAAGTGACAGTTACATTTCTCTTTTAAATGACCTGTAAAACAATAAGTACTGGAAATAAAGGAAATTTATTAGGCAACGTTAAAGAGATGGCAAACCTTTATTGGAAAATTCGTTGAATTTTTGTAAATTCGACGTTAAGAAAAATTAGAGCAAGTCATTTTTTTTAAATGAAAACCTTTTATTATTTCTATACATTTTTGAATTCTTCTAAACAAATGATATTAACTTTCTGTAGAATATCCTATACCTAAAATGCTTTGTTATTGGGATAAATCA
>JAWQRJ010000625.1:0-19546 GCA_033557515.1 Diorygopyx duplodentatus | reverse complement strand
CCCCAAGTTTTCTTAAAACTCTAATTATAGCTCTGCATGTTTGTAACACCAATCCTCTAATTGTTCGTGGTGCGAGTGGTTCTTCCCATAACCGTGAATCTTAAGTTGGCAGAAAGCCCCCCGTTTGCAGGAATTGTAACCCTCATATCCTAGAAATGTAGGGTGCCCCACCCTATTCACATAAAATTGTTATAATCGGCTGAGAATCAATATTAATTCCTCCAATAAATTTTCGTGAGTATTATTACCATTTTTATTAGAATTTTAAGTTATTATAAGAAAAGATGTGGTATAGATAACATATTTAGCAAAGAATGGGCGAGTTACTTTAAGTTAAATAGTAATGAAGATTTGGATAAATTGGGTGGCCAAACTGGCGGGAGTCGACGTGTAACATGATTGATTGCGAATGGTCCGCTCAAGATGTCGGCGTTTTTGAAGACGCAAGGCTAAAACCTTAGCATGGGATTATAAAATGCCGCAACTGACGCAAGTGGAAGAAATTTTTGCTGGGTGTAACATGATTGATTGCAAATGGACCGCTCTAATAGATGTCGACGTTTTTTGAAAGCGTAAAGCTAAAACCTTTAGCGTGGGATTATAAAAAGCCGGCAACTAACGCAAGTTGAAAAAATTTTGCACGATAACTATGGATATATAAAGAGGATGTGAGTAAGATCGTAAGACCGAATACATTCAACACTAACCGATAGATAGATACTTAAAAAAAAATGAAAGAAAATAAAGAGGGTGTGCGTATTGTACTAACGTTAGTAAGATCGTAAGGCCAAATACAATCAACAATCACAATCAACAAAGATGGGTGGTGAGTTCTTTTATTATCCAACTCCTCTTTTATTATCCAACCTTTATTCTTTATTCTCAATATTTATTCTTTTTTCAGAACAATTCATCACAGCTATTGTGGGGGCACATCACGAAAATGTAGCATTTTTTATAAATTTCCTTTAAGGAATAACTCTAAATTTTGCAGCCTTCGGTGTTGGAGGTGCCATTGAGGTCAGTAGTAGGTATTAGCCGATTCTCCAACCTCCTCACAAAACCTCAAGGTTACACTGAGTCACCTTGGCCTTGACCTTGACCTTAAGGTTTTGTCAGGAGGTTTTAGAATCGGCTAATAAACATGGAAGGTCAACGAACTAGTGACCTTGATGGACGTGTTCAAACGTGTTCAATGTCCTAATGACCTTGGCGGACGTGTCCAAACCTGTCAACTAACCTTGATGGAATTAACCTTGCTGCTTGGTGTTTATAAACCCTCGTAACCTCGGAGAATAGCCTTGTGATGTGAATAACCTTAAGAATCGGCATTACACCAAGCTTACTTGACCTTACCCCACACTGTTTAGTGAGGAGTAAGGTATAAATCCGAAGAACAAATTGAAACATATCATACTTTCATACGTCCTTCGAAGATTGTGCAAACGTAATGATAATTTACGTAGACATCAGAGTACGAGTTGTATTGGTAAACGAATGAGAGTGGACAAGCCGCATTCATCGAATGGTGCAAAGTGCAATGTTTGTGACGTCTATGTCAACGCGCAACGTTACTCCCCGCATTTGCGAAGTAATGCACACAAACAAAATGCATTCATAATCATTGATGATGGGGTGGAGAAGATATCCGGACCATTCGGAGATAAGATTGTTAGTTACCGTGTAAGTGAACCTGGACACTTCATAGATATTGTCGAATTTGCAAATAAAATTCGGGAAAAAATCATAAGCCTGTTACAAAATGTCGTAGATTTGCACGGAGGTTGCAAAGTCAACTTGGAATGTTTTGGTATTTACTTTTTGCAATCGAGGGATGATGTGGAAATAAAATCATTTAATACCAAGAACAAAATTGCAACATTGACTTTGGATTTATACGAAATATATACGTCGTTCATAGAAGAAATTATTTCCAAAATGTCGGATTTTCTAGAGCGTGATTCAGGTAATATAATTGTCTTAATATCGTTCGTATTTAATTTTGTAATATTGTAAGATGGGCTTTACTTCAACTTTTGTATATGGAAGTGAATTGCAACAAGTACAACCCTACCAAGGCTTCAGGTTACATCGATTTACCCACACCGCTTAAATTAAGAAAAGGGGTAATAAATATCCAAAACAATGACGAGTATTGCTTTGCCTGAGCGCTGACATCTGCATTGTACCCACCCACCGGTCTACCACAACGAATTTCTTCGTATCCACATTTCACGAACACCTGGGTCGATCACACAGATGTGACGTTTCCCGTAACCGTACGAGAAATACCAAAATTTGAGGAGAGGAATGACATTTCTATAAATCTGTATGGTATCAACAGTTGGTTTGATGGTGAGAGAACTATTCACGATATAGTTACGTTAAATTTATGTAGAAACAAACGGAATCGTCACGTAAATTTATTGTTGATAACTGATGATTATGGGAAAAGTCATTATTGCTGGATTAAAAATTTATCGCGACTCGTTAATTCCCAAGCTTCGTTAAATGGTCATGAAAGATATATTTGTGATGGGTGCTTGATATACTTTTCGACAGAATTAAATTTAATAAGACATCAAAATCATGATTGTACGAAAGTGAAAGTTAATTTACCAACCACCGAATTGAAAGTGAACAAATATGGTCAAGAAGTGCAAGAAAACATTTTACAATTTGAAAATTTTGAAAAACAATTAAAAGTACCATTTGTGGTATATGCAGATTTTGAAGCTCTGCTAAAACCGCTAGAGCAAGATAAGGAAACGTATGATGAAAATAAATCGTACACCGAGAAATGTTATGAACATGAACCATACGCCTTTTCATATTTTATTAAATGTGCATACGATGATAGACTCTCAAAATTCGAAAGATATAGTGGATTAAACGCTGCAAGCGAATTTATGATAAAATTAGAAACCGATATAAAAGATATTTACAAAAATTATTTAAGTACAATAAAAGACATGGCACCTTTAAACGAACAGGAACAAAGTCTATTTGAATTAAATTCCGTATGCCACATTTGTGAAAAGGTAATAGGTAATGCGCATCAGAAAGTGCGCGATCATGATCATTTAACTGGAGCATTTAGAGGGCCTGCTCATTCAGTATGCAATGTCAACTATCAAACACCTAAGTTTATTCCCGTATTTTTTCATAATCTTACAAACTATGATTGTCATATGTTTATTAAAAATATTGCGTTAAATGGCGAAGAAATAGACGTTATAGCGCAGAATAAGGAAAAGTATATAACATTTTCCAAAAAAGTATACGTTGGGAACATCACTGATCGTAAAGGGAAGCAAAGGAAATTAAATATGAAAATTAGATTTGTCGACTCATTTAGATTTTTGCAGTGCTCATTAGAAAAGTTAGGATCTTATTTGGAAGACGATCAGTGTATGGAAATCAAAAAAATGTTTCAAGACGCCGCTCAATTCTCGCTTATACGACAAAAGGGTGTATTTCCATATTCTTTCATGGATTGTTTCGAAAAATTAAATTATCCCGAATTGCCAGCACGTGAGCACTTTTACGATATATTAACCGATAAGCATGTTTCCGAAGAAAATTACGAACGTGCCGAAAGAGTATGGAAAACTTTCAATTGCCAAACGTTAGGTGAATACAGCGATGTATACCTAACATCGGATGTTTTACTTTTGGCTGACATATTTGAAAACTTCAGAAAAATTGCTATGCACTATTATAAATTAGACCCTGCTCATTACATAACAGCGCCCGGATTTGGCTGGGATGCTTTACTGCGCATGACGGGAGTGAAATTAGAATTGTTAGTTGATGTTGACATGTTACATTTTTTTAAGAAGGGTATTCGTGGGGGTCTCTCGATGTGTACAAAACGATCGGCTCTGGCAAATAATAAATTTGTTCCGGGCTACGATTCGTCTAAACCATCCTCCTACATTCTTTATTTGGATGCAACAAATTTATACGGACACGCAATGAGGCGCAAATTACCCACAGGAAGCTTTCGATGGTTGTCTGAAATAGAAATGGACGAATTAGATATCGCAACCATCGCTGATGATACAAATGTTGGGTATGTGTTTGAAGTAGACCTAGATTACCCAGTAAGCTTACACGACAAACACAACGATTTACCTTTTTGCCCCGAATCGTCAATTCCTCCGGGATCGAAACAGTGTAAATTAATAGCAACTCTAGAAAAGAAAACAAAATACATTATCCACTATGAAAATTTAAAACAATGTTTAAAGCATGGTTTAAAAATTTTAAAAATTCATAGAGCTTTACAATTTAACCAATCAGCGTGGATGAAGGAATATATAGATTTTAATTCGGAAAAGAGGGCGAACGCGAAAAATAATTTCGAAAAAAATCATTATAAAGCCATGAATAATATTGTTTTCGGCAAAACCATGGAAAACGTAGAAAATCGGGTAGATATAAAGTTATTAACGCATTGGGAATCGCATCATCGAAGGCTCGGCGTGGAAGCCCTAATTGCGAAGCCAAATTTTAAGTCTTCAAAAATTTTTTGTGAGAATCTTGCGGCTATAGAGATGAAAGTCGTTGAAATTAAATATACTAAACCATTATACGTAGGGTTTAGTATATTAGAGTTGTCAAAAACCGTAATATACGATTTCTTTTATGAATTTTTGGTGGAAAAATATGGTAAAAACGTTTCACTTTTATATACCGACACAGATTCGCTCATTGTACAAATCAACACACACAATGTGTACGAGGATATTAGAGAAAATATTGACAATTTCGACACTTCTAATTATGAAAAAGATAATAGACACAACATACCTCGGGGAAAACCGGTACTTGGGAGGATGAAAGATGAATATCCCAATACAATTCTAACATCATTTTATGGGACAGGTGCGAAAGCGTACTGCCTAAGTACCGTTGACGACGTTATAAAAAAGGCCAAAGGAGTTAAAAAATATGTAATCGATAATCATTTACTAGTTTCAGACTACAAAAGAATTGTGGAAACTGGTGGGTTGGTGTACAAAAAGATGTACGTATTTCGATCTTCTTATCACGTAATGTTCACGGAACTTAAAAATAAGGTAGCTTTATCATCTCATGACGACAAGCGATATGTTTTAGAAGATCGATGTAACACTTTAGCTTGGGGCAACCAACGGGTTGTATCGGAAAACGATCGAAGACTGGATAATTTTTTTTCATCCCTCGAAGACGAAGAACTGCCGCAGGATTCGGATGATGCTGATCATAGGTTGGACAATTTGATTGCGTTATTGGAGGGATCAAACACAAATTAACCTGGAAAGCAAAAGATGGCTGAATTACTACACGTTACAGGAAGGTGAAAAGGATACATTTCGCGTTTTATAACGGTACCATTTTGCGATAAGAATAAAAGATGAAAGTATAAGTTAATTGTTTTTTATTTTTGCCCAGATAGAAAATAAACCTGAAAGTCGTTTATTACATAAATAGCATTATAGTCAATTACATTTAATAACCCCTCGTGAAAACCTTTTATTGTAACAAGAAATGTAAACACAATTGTCCGCAATTCACGTCGGTCTCTAATTGATATCTACGGTAATTGTATTTTATCAAATTCCCCTTCCCGTCTGATAGCAAATATTGTTCAACTTCCTTAGGCGGTCGTAAATCTCCATAGCTGTCAAAGTATTGAATGTCACCTCCCCTTTTTCTGTATGCAGTCCAATGTGATCCCGGCCCTTCCGCACTATCTAAGTTAATAATGCCACTCTCGTTATTCTTAACCTTCTTAGGAAGGCTAGTTCGCATAAAAACGCCTCGAAAAAACGGGATTTGAAAGTCACGAGCGTACTGTTTCAATTCTATGTTGGTTAAAGGTTTACGAGGTAGCTGTATTAGTTTTTTGATTTTACACCGATAGATAAGCCGCACCCTTTTTTATAGGGTTGTATGTAAAAACCGCTACCGATAGTCTTAGGTTCCATTGCGCGATTGTGACGCTCCGCTTCTTTTAATTGATCCCTAGCAACCTTTGCTTCATTTACTGTCTTCGCTATAGCGGCAGCTCCTCCTCCGAGCGATCCTAATGCTCCTAACGCTGCAAACAAGGGTATCAATGGTAGGAAACCGCCGGTTTTTGGGATTTGAATAAGTCTTTTTCGAGGCTCTTTAATTTTTTTCCGTAGTTTTCTCAGTGCTCCGTAGGCAGCTCTAACATTTTGTAGCAAATTTTTCGTCCCGGTACGGGAAACGGCATGGCGAGCTAATTTTATGGCTTTAGCAAACGATAGTTGCCCCCCTCGTCTAACTGATTTGCGTTTCTTGGACCTAAGTGATTTGCGTTTCTTGAAACGACGATTACCAGCCATACCCATACCTAATGCGGTTTTACCTTTCATTAATGCCGCGACAACCGAGGATGCAACTTTTTCACCAAAACTGGAATCCTTACTACGTATTAGCTCTTTCGCTACCTCCAACAGGTCTTTATCTGCCGCGTGTCTAGACGATAACTTAGAACTCGTATCGTAAGAAATGTCGTGTCTCCGGCAAGCTTCGTCCAGTGTGTTAATGCCTCGATCACCTCTTTCCAACCTTTTCTTCAACTTCGTGCCCGGCCCGCAAAAGTTGTACCCTGGTATATGGAGTTCTACTGGAAGTTTATCTATGAGTTTATTAAGTATACCTCGTCCAGAGGTTAGCCGATTACTGTTACGTTTTCGAGTGAATTGCCTCATTATATATTTGTTGAGTTATCAGCTTCACACTTAAGCGTTAAATGAAACTCAGGCACCCAGCACAAATATTTATTTATTTACAATAGTGTCACAAAACCTTTCATTATAAACTTTTAACCTACGCTCTACACCTAAATATATTTTGAATATTTTTTCAAAATTCCTAATTCTGGTATGAAATCTAAGCTTATCTAATAATCTTTCTTCCCAATCGTTTATTCTCGATTGTTTGTAAGCGAATAGCCAAACATGCATATTATACACTTTATTTTTATCCTCACAAAATGTTACTTTCTTCATAATTAGAAATCTTTCATAAAAGCGTTCAAATCTAAGTCTAACATAATTTTATCTATACCTAAGATCAATAATTCTTTCATAACGCACGTCTGCATCGACGTATCAGCAAAATTTAATAACGATCTTAAATTTACGGCGACGTCACCAGGAATGACAGATAGAGTTTCGATAATGCCGTCGTAATGACGTTTAAACTCAATTTCCTTTAACATTTCTAACCGTAACGATATTAATTCACTAATTTTCCAAAGTTCATGTAACGTGTCGTAAGCTAAATACACATATTCCGCCATACGTTCTATTTTTAACACTTTTCTACCATTTTCAATCCTCTGGGTCGACATAGTAAAACCACATAAAACAATATTTGATTGTGTCGTATACCCGGCAAACGTGCTCATAATAGTTGATTTATAGCACGCTAAGTTGATCCATTCTTGAACCGAAAAAGTTATAC
This sequence comes from Diorygopyx duplodentatus, assembly GCA_033557515.1. Lineage (NCBI taxonomy): Eukaryota > Metazoa > Arthropoda > Insecta > Coleoptera > Scarabaeidae > Diorygopyx > Diorygopyx duplodentatus. The sequence goes on along the minus strand of JAWQRJ010000625.1, from coordinate 12,061 downwards.
TTTGCCCTTTGCCCATGACTCTCACCACGGGTTCGAATTGAACTTCAGGATTCAATCCGACGGAAATCCATTTTGAATGACTTTTATTTAAGAAATATGTTGTCTCAGCGTACAACGGCGCAGGGTTGTGAGTTTTAACGGTTGTTGACAAATCATTTGACTCATTGTTTGCGGGTGTCTCGTAGAAGAATGGTTGCGCGCAGAATAGATTATGCGATTGATCTGAATTTGATGGTTGATTACATATGGCTGTCGAAGTCACTACTGGATTGGGTATAGTGGGTGAATTTAATAGTGTTGTGGACTGGATTTCCACTGTGGCACATTGATTAGCTAGATCTGGAAGCGGTGCAAAAGTTGCGTCGTCAACTTTAGAATTTTTCTTGGGAGTCTTCACACTTCCACCACTTTTCTTCGTGAGACTTTTAACGTAAGGGTGTGGTCTGGAAGACACTAAAGGATGCAGTTAGTATTTTATAATCAGTTTTAATTATGACTTACTTTTGACGAGTTTTCAACCTTCTTGGGACGTTCACTAGTTACTCAAATGGTGGTAGTGTAACAACTAAGTGTAGAAATAAGGGAATCAAACTTATAAAGACTACGCGAATTGAAGAGGTGGGGGTTTTGTAACACACTTGTAAATAAATAAATAAATGTGACTGGTAAATGTTAGGTGCGCCTATCTTTTATAAGGATTCCCTAGAAGAAAGGGGGTAATAGGGTGGGGGTTTTGCAGCACCTCCTCATTGAAGGTCAAAATAGAAACATGATGAAATATATGTGACTGCCTTAATTGATTTGCATTTCGACATCGAGCCATTTGCATACTAAGCATGGTGTATCGTATTCGATGAAGCACCCTCTTATGCAAATGACACAGTGTATATATATTGCATTGCATTATGCTTATACATTTTTGCAATAAAAGCTTTTGACGAAGGGTGAAGGATTCAGTATATTGACAATGGACGACGGATCACGACATTTGTCATGCACCTTTACACTAACCGGCAAGAGTTCGGAACTGTCATGTACTTTTAATCCGCCAATTTATTTGGAGGAAACTAGAAATTTCCAAATGACACTCTTAAATTTTGAAACGTTTAATTCTTTGGCAAACGTTGATGAAAGTAACAACCTTCTACATTATAGCGCGGCAAATCTCTGGTGGGAAACGATAGAAATACCTGAAGGAACTTACGATGTGGACGATATAGCGACGTTTATTGGACAGGCGGAAAAAGGTCGTAATGATGAATTAAAATTACAAATAACAGGAAATCACAATACTCAAAGAACTGTGATTAACAGTTCCCGAGACATCGATTTTTCCAAAGATAGGACAGTAGGCTCGTTACTGGGCTTTGATAAAAAAAATTTAAAAGCAGGGAAAACTTATTCTTCGGATCATATAGTGAACATAAATAAGGTGAACGCCTTACAAATATATTGCAATTTAATAAGCGGCTCTTACAATAACGGAATGCCGGTGCACGTGCTGTACCATTTTTTCCCAAATGTTCCGCCAGGGTTCAAAATTATAGAAGCTCCCCAACAACCTATATATTTACCTGTATTTACGAAAGTGATTAGTACATTGACAATCCGCGTACTAGATCAAGACGGCAACCTCGTGAATTTTAGGGGGGAAGAAATAACAGTTAGATTACATCTGAGATCGGTAGACTAACATCATGATTGTGTTTGATGGAAAAGATGACAAATTTATACGGAGGTCATATATAAGTGTTGATGGTGGGGTAAAGAAAGGTAGTAGGCGAACATCTAAACAACGGTTAACACCTCTGAACCGCAAATATTTGTCTCAATTGGGCTACGAACTCCTTTTGTAATGGATATCTTGAGGGTAACAGATAAGTTGAAAGTGAATAACTCAATAGTCAGTTACGAGTTTCACTCGCATCAACCTTTCGGCTCAACCAGTTATGAACCCAACGACGAGATTAGAATTTTTGTTCCTGAAATAGACAATTACACATTACCCAGTGAGAGTTACTTATATGTGGAAGGAAGTCTTCGTAAGGTTAGTGCCGATGGGAGCATATCTAAAGATGCAAGCAAAACGGCAAAGTTGATTAATAATGCAGTTGCTTTTATGTTCAGTGATATGCGATATCTTCTCAATGGAGTACAAATTGATTCTGTCAGAAATGTTGGGATAACGTCGTGCATGAAAGGGTACTTCTCATTTACGCAAAATGAAATTGTAAAATTGGAGAACGCGGGATGGCAAATGAAGCAGCCGAACGTCGGAGAGTCAAAGGCATTAGACGATAACGGAAATTTTGGTATTAGCGTTCCAATGAAAACGCTAATAGGTTTTTCTGAGGATTTTAAGAAGATAGTCATGAATGTCAGACAGGAACTTGTATTAATTCGTAACCACGATGATTCGGACGTAGTGATTCAACCGGACTCCGCGAAAGATGAAAAGGTGAAATTAATTATAAATAAGATCGTTTGGCGAGTTCCGCATTTAACTGTGGGATTGCGAGAGCAGTTGGCCTTAACCAAATTATCCGAAAGAAACTTAGATATGCATATACCCTTTAGAAGTTGGGAAATTCACGAATATCCCCAAGTGCCGCGAACAACGAAGCAGTCGTGGGCAGTAAAAACGGCGCCTCAGTTAGAAACGCCACGATTTATTATTATAGGCTTTCAAACAAATCGGAAAGGAAAATTGGATGCAAATATGGCGCTTTTCGATAATATTAACTTAACTAACCTAACAGTTTTTCTCAATGGAGAGCGATTCCCCTACGACAACCTCAACGTCGATTTCGACAGCAACCATTTTGCCGTTTTGTATGACATGTACGCCCGATTTCAAAAGTCTTATTATTATCACGACAGCGAACCCCTATTTTCACCCACGGAATTTAAGACAAACGCACCATTAATTGGAATAGATTGCACATACCAAATGGAGTCATTACATAAAAGTGGAGTTGAAATAAAAATTGAGTATACAACCAAAAATGAGGTTCCCGAGGGAACAACTGCATACGCCTTAATTCTTCATGATAAGGCCTATCTCTATAACCCGCTTACAAAAATCGTTAAACAACTAATGTGAGGATACCCACAAAAAGGTAGCGTGCGCAAGTGGATATATACATGTATGAGTTTGAATTTGATTTAGTTTTCTGCAAGATTTGTAACAAGTCACTTATGCGGTACAGTTAAAATGAACAAGCAAAATTTCATCATTTTGGATATACAAGGCTTTGTTGTAAACGAAAATGAATTCGAGCCGAAGGAGTTAGCTTCGTATGACAGCACTCATCGAATGAGCCATTATGTTTTTCAACCAAGTCGCAGTTTTTGCTCATTATCAACAAAATATCGTAATACAGCGAGATGGATTAGCTCCCATCATCATCACATTAGTTGGAATACGGGCTTTGTACCGATAAATCAGTTCGACGACATCGTCCATTATATATGTCGGTCAGCCAGCGTGGTATACGTTAAAGGATTAGAAAAAGCAGAATTTCTCAGAAAAATACTTGCTATACCGGTACTAGAAATTAGTGAGACAAATTGCAAATTGACTTTAAAGCCCGCAATGTGTCCGTACCACAACCAAACAAAGGAAACCATGTGCGCACTCTCAAACGTATTCTACTTATATCCCTTCGTGAATGCACGGGAAGAAGATACAATGGGGGAAGGGTAAGCATTCTGGCTTATATAAAGAGATCTAAACTAGAAATACGAAATAGTAATTTTTCAACAACTGTGTACGAACAACTGCGTCAAAGATGTGTGAACTGATATGGCGTTGTTTGGCGAAATTAAGATTAACGTCGTTGGTAGTGAAGAAGGGATTTGAGGTTATGGTACAATATGAAGAACAACAATCGTTTTCCAATATAGAAGATTACAAATTAGCCTATCTACCAGTTTCGTATTACTTGAAACGAGTTAGACCGCAAGACATAGAATGTGTGTGGTTCAAGCTTCCTCCAAAACTTCGAAAAGATAAGCGCCTTCTAAGACAACTACCCTGTTCTGAACATTACAACCATGGGAATTGGACCGATCACATTGACGGCCCGCCACCATCGAGAGGACTCTGCCAAATTTGTATAACTAAATATAAACTGTAGATAATAAACGTCTTTTAATATTTCTTCTTTGCCTTTGATTGAATTATATTTCTACCAGACTAAGAATAAACTAAGCTACAATCATTAGAAATAAAGTACATTCTAATTACAGCGGGAAAGTATTTTTTAATGTCATCAAAGGAGTTTAAACTTAACCAATCTTCACGAAGGAGATAATTTGGTGGAGGAGCCGGATAATAAAAACCGAGCCCCGACAATTTTTTAAAACTAAAATTTACTCAAGTCTAATTAAAAATTGGTGGAGGAGCCGGTAACAAATATATTCCTGGGGTAAATTTTTTATATAATTGAGTACTTTTTACAGTATTTTTTAAAGACAATCAAAGTAGCCAAATGTTAACCCATATGGGGAAATCTATAGAAAAATTATCCCCACACTACTGGACAAAGGTACCAAAACTTAGCAATCATAAAAAATATTTAAAACTCACGCTGTACATAAAAAATTCACTCCGCGGACAAAACAACTTTATATTAAAGGATATTTTCTTATAGAAAAATATTAGTTACCCTTTACCCATCTTAACCTTCGAACCAGAAATCTCTGATCATGGTTGATGAATTTCAGTTTATAACTCAACCGTTATCTTTACCAATGAAAAACTTCACCGACGTCGAAAAAGAAGCTTCATTTAAAAGGCACAGCGATCTTTTCGCGGGCGAATGCAAACGGGGGTTAATTGTTGGCGCTTCTGGGACAGGAAAAACTAACGCCCTCTTGTCACTTCTTATTTCTCCAAATGGTCTACGTTTTTTGAATATTTATCTTTGCTCTAATTCTATATATCAAACCAAATATATATATCTTCGACGTTTGCTTACACTAGTAGAAGATTGCGGATACTTTGAGTGTTCTACTATAGATACTTTTATCTCACCATCTGATGTAAGAGAATATTCTGTCATTATTTTTGATGATGTGTGTTGTACAGGACAAAATACTATAAAAGATTTTTATTCCTACGGGCGGCATAAAAATGTTGATTGTTTCCTTTTACATCAAAGCTACAGTGCAATACCTAAACAGTTAATCCGCGATAATTGCAATTTCTTGGTTTTATTTAAGCAAGATTTGACAAATTTAAAACACATTCACGACGACCACCTTATGGGTGACATGACGTTTGACGAATTCATTCAGATTTGCAATGTTTGCTGGGAGGTCCCGCACGGTGCGTTAGTTATTGATCTCGATTGCGTTAAGAATAACGGTCGCTATCGAAAGGGGTTTGACACGTACATTAAACTTTAAAATTGTAAACATTTACTTATTATCGTTAGTTGTTTCCACGTATTGGTAAAGTGACAATCACACTATGAATAAGGAACTAACTGAGGAATTAATAAGGGCGCGCGACGCGGTTGGACATAAAATTCGAACTTTAAAACAAGATATTGAAGAATCTAAAATTCGGGCGGAAAGTGCATACGCTCCAATTACAGAACCACTGAAAGATATAGCAAAGAAACTAGAATCCGCACAACTAGCTACAATCGATAAATCTCAACGTTCCGAATGGGGAAAGAAAAAGGCCGGAAAAAGTACTGGATCTGAAAAGCGATCTGTAGATGAGGAATCATTTCTGCTTCGAAAACCTAAAATAAGAAAGCTTATAAGGAAACAACCTATGACATCAACACCGAAAAAACGTTCACTTATCGCTCCACCATCTTTTTCTGTGGCAACGCCGTCACTTTCATTCCTTAAAGATGAAGAAGTATTTGAAGGAGAGAAAACTGATCAAGAGAGATCGAAATCAGATACAGAATTCCAGGAAGAGTGGACTTTCGGAGAAACTATTGATTCCTTGAACGCTTTGGAGCAGGACGCTCGAGACAGATTACAGGAAGTTAAACAGCTTATGGAGGAACAATTAGCAACCCCCGAGGTTCAAGCTGTTTTAGAGCAGTTTCACCCATTACCTAGAACATATATTACTGACTTAAAGACAGATGTTGACAGGAAGTTTGATACGAAATACGGAGTATATGAAACTGATGCAGGTTTATTCCTCGGAAATAGTGAGGTGCAATTTGTAGATAAAGATATTTTGGTCGGTGATTTACAATACAAAGGTACACCGGGCTTATACGAGTTAATATTTAAAAAACAGCCAGGAAAATTTACAATGGATGATATGCGCAACTATAGAGAAATTCTACAAAGATCGAATTCTTATAAAATTAATTATGATCCCGAGAGGGGGCCGGCAGCTAGCAAGGGGTACAAATACACTAATATTATTAAGCCTATTCTAGCACGGGACAATCCAAATGTCTGGTGGGCGAGAAATTGGAGAGTGGGTAAAGGTTTACAAAAAGAGCTTATACCTAACGTCGCTACAGAATACCACCATTGGGACGACGCAAATGAACTAGTTAATAGGTTACGATTATTAAAAGCATCTCAAGCGGCCGGTAATACAGGTCATCAAAACGAGATCATATCGATTATAGAGGAGCTGAAAGAAGCAAAAATAATTCGCTAAATAAGTATAAGTAATCAATCTCGGAGATATTCCTTTCAAATGTGTGTCTGCAGTCGGGGGTGAAATGACTGTCACTAGATTTGGGCACTACACACTCAATCCAATGACAATCAGCAAGTTCGCCAAAAATATACACGATCACAGTTTATCACAAAGTTTAAATCGACCATCAGTGATAAAAAAACACCTCAGGCCCTCGCAAATTTTGACTTTAAGGGGGGATGGATCAGTAGACCCAAACACTAAGAAGCTGACCATTCACAACGTTGGAGACGCCCCCAAGTACGAAAATTTTTTCTACGAAGGTCAAATAGAGGATCTGAGACTTACAGGGGACGTAAATATTCATATAAATGGTGTACAATTTGACAAGTCTAAGCGAGTTTTTCTGAAACGTGGAGACATTATCGACTTCGAACCTAAATTAGTTATGTTTTCAAGCAGTAAAGGAAATAAAGCCTTCTTCGTAGAATTTTTAATTCAAGCACACAGATGAGTCACATAAAAAGAACAGTGGTTGAAGAGTTACACGCTCCTGCGAGAAGAAATTTCAGTAGGCGTAGGGTCATAATTAAGGGATTAATGGATTTGTTTCAAGCGGACCTTGTCGAAATGATCCCATATTCGCGATTTAATAGCGGGAATAAATACATTCTCGTCGTCATAAATGCGTTTTCCAAATACGGATGGGCTTTGCCAGTTAAAAATAAAACTGGGAAAGAAGTTACTCGGGCAATGCGCATGATTCTAAATGAAAGAAAAGGGAACAAGCCCAGAAATCTACAAACAGATAACGGAAAAGAATTCTATAATGCTGATTTTAAAAAGTTGATGTCCGACTATGGAATTAACCATTACAGTTCTTATTCTAATTTAAAAAGTTCTATAGTCGAGCGATTAAACAGAACCCTGAAAAATTTACTCTATAAAGAATTTTCAATCAACGGGAACTATCGATGGCTGAAATTACTGCCTAAGATAGTTCATAAATATAACAATACGGTTCACAGGACAATTGGTTTGAAGCCCATCAATGTTAATAGAAGAAACGCTCCAAATATTTTAAGAAATACATACAGTTCTATCAAAATTGTCGACAATCGAATTCCAAGGTTCCACATCGGGGAGTCCGTTAGGGTTAGCAAGCACCGTCACGCGTTTACGAAGAACTATACTCCAAATTGGTCAAACGAAGTTTTTACCGTATCATCTATTCAAAATACTTATCCACGAACCTATACACTTAAAGATACCAGGGGCGAACAAATCTTGGGCGGTTTTTATCAAGAAGAGCTTCAAAAAGTTTTACATCCTGATGTTTTTTTGGTCGAAAGGATCCTTCGACGAAAGGGAAATCTAGTTTTCGTTAAATGGCTGGGGATGGATAAATCACACAACAGCTGGATTGCAAAGTCAAATGTATTGTAATCTATTAAACGTTTTTTAACATTTCTATGTTTTCATTCAAATCTCCGTTCAAAGTCTTTTCAAATTATTTTTGCGTCAAAGATACAAATTCTTTTCATTTTTTCCAGTCAAATATACACATTCTTTTCAATTATTTCATTACTTAAACTAGAATACATATTCAAAATATATTTAGGTGTTCATCTTAGTTCCAAAATGTTTAATGATAGGTTTTATGACACTGTTGTAAATAAATAAATATTTGAGCAACGTCTATGAGTTTCATTTAACGATTACGCGTGAGGCAGATAACTCAACAAAAAACATACTTAATCAGGTAATTCACTCGAAAACGCAACAGTAATCCGCCAACCTCTAGACGAGGTATACTGAATAAACTGATAGATAAACTGTAGAACTTCAGAAACAACATATACAACAGGGTACAACTTTTGCGGGGCGGGCACGAAGTTGACAGTGTTCAAAAGTCTTTTCATATGTTTTTTTGCGCCAAAAGACTGTACATATTATTACTGCATATGTTCTACAGACAAAAGGTCAGGAAACGGCTAACAACTGGGCGAGGTATACTTAATAAACTGTCAGGTTACACTATTGTATCTTAGATATCGATCAAATTATGTTAGACTTAGATAACTTTCTATTAGATTCATTTCTTTACTCTACTACGTTCAAATGTTTTTTCTCCATCAAAGATTCAAACAATTTTCTACTTAAAGGAATTAAATATTTACCCAGATTTAAACATTTACACATAAAACAATGGTCAAGCGCTTGACAAAAAACAGTAACAGTTATGATGAGGAATAACATACTTACATATCGCGGACTAACTAACTTCTGTTTACTACTTTTAAATGGGTTTATATGCAATTCGCAGAAGGTCGAACCACTTTGTAATAAATGCTTCCTTAAAGCAAATTGCAGATGTTATTTTTTTGTTCCCTAGACCTCCACGGTATTCGTAATTCATCTCTCGCGACCGTAAGGTCTTCGCGCCCTCGCTGCGGGAGATTAATTTCGATTCCCTTATTTGGGAGCCTACTGAGCGAGAGTGCGCCGCGTTTATGGCCGGCCTCGTTACTTATGTTTTCCTTATTTGGCGCTGCGCGGACAAACAGAGTAGGTCTTTTTGGTTTCTTTTAGCTGAATGCAAACTACTTGGGAACGCGTAAGCTCTCGACACTTTCACCCCTTTTTCAGAAAACACAGACGAGTTTAAGGTTTCTTTTCGGTCGGTATTGAAAGTGTGCGGGATATAAATAGCGTGAATTTTATACACAGAAGCATTAACGTCATATATGTGGAACTTCGCACATCGTTACTACAGCGACTACTTCTACTATTGTTGGTAAGTTATATTTAAAACTATTCTTTAATCCTACAATATTTCTTTTCTGTGCACAAAAGTAATCTAGATCACAACTTCTTGTTTTTAAAATTATTATATTTATTATGCCCCTGTTCATTTACCACAAGTTTTAGCGCTTTTACCTTTTAAACTATTTGGTTTTCCCCGTTAAATCACTACTAGTTTTTCATAATGATTTTCAGTTTCTATTTATTCCTTTTTTCCTTTTAGATCTCAGACGTGTTTTGTTTCTACATATTTATCATTATTAGACTACGCCAAATTTTCAATTTGAAAATTGTTGTAACGTTACACGTGTAGAACTTCGTTATTTCAACGCCCACTTCTACGGTTGTCCGTAAGTTACATTTAAAAACTATTATTTAATCCTACAATATTTCTTTTCAGTGCACAAAAGTCAACCCGAACAAAACTTGCGAAATTATTTTTATTCTGTTTTACCGCTAATTCTACTTTTCATAATATTTTTTAATTTCTAAATTTTTCGTCATCAAATTTATTTTTACGTTCTCTACAATGCACTATTTCCAATAAAATTTCTGAATTCGACAACGACATGAAACATTTCGGCAAAGATATCACAGTAAGTTTAAGAAAAAAATTATTGGTTTTGAAGCGTGCATTGAACACATTGAAGAGATTAAAAATATACTGGATCCAACATCTCACTTAATCGTTGAAATAAATGAATTTAAAGCCCGAAAAAAGAAGTGGGAATTTATCCTAGCCGCAATAGAGGCTGTACAATGAATTCCCACTTCTTTATCATTTTTTGTGTGGACATTCAGTTTCTTTTTCAGAATTTAATGTAATTAATTATACTTATTCACTTTATCTTTTAGAACTCTGGCGTGCTTGTTTCTTCTTATTTAATGTTAATAGATTACACTTTATTACAGAACACGTTGTAAATTGTTTATAATACTTTTATGTAAAACAATCATCTTAACATTTAAAACATTTCTCTTCTATTTGTAAATATCTTTGACTAATAAATATGTGTCGAATATATATTTGGTAAATTGTTTCTAATTTAGAATGTCTTCTTGTTAAAATATTCAAAAAATATATACATTTGTTATATAAATTCTTCCTGTTTTTATGTGATCAACAAAATGTAATAAATTTCTTTGTGATAATTCTTGTTTTTCTCCATCCAAAATTTTTCAATACAAATACAGAAGGCAGAAGCAACCAATTATTCTAAAATCCAAATAAGCAACGCATTCTTGCGGTTTATGTTGTACATTTCAAGTTCCAACATGTTGTCTTAATATTGCTTTTTGTATCCGCCTAAGATCGTATAAATTGAAAACTGGGAAGTCTTTTGCAAATGTAGAAACAACATCATGTCCGTTATATCGATTAGTTTCCGCCTGAGGTGGTTTTGAAATGAAAACTGTCCAGGTTTACGTTTACTTCTTAAATAATTTAAAGTATAATGATGTAACCAGTTGTGGTAAAATCCAATTGAAGCCGCACATTCTTTCAGTTTATGTTTAACATTTGGAGTTAGAAGATATTATTTCAAACCCTTTTTTTCTTTTCAAATGCACTAAGGAGATTTATACTTGGGGGGGGTCTTCAAACACAACTTCTGTTTACATCAATATACAATTTATATCTATCTTCCAACACAATTTATAATTAATTAATAATAATATTTAATAATAATATATAATAATAATAATAATATAATTTAATAATATATACAATTTAAATCTCTCTTTGCAACTGTATTATTATGTCGCTTATCCTGTTTGCGAGCATGCCTAACCTATAGCCAGAATTATCTGGCCACAGGGCTCCACGTATCATCGCCGCTCCCTGCACCATATCCATCGCAGTGACCAGCTGCTGGACCGACTCCACCAACAGGCCTCTTTCAGCCCCTTGGTTCATAAACCGCATATCAACATCCTCCAACGCTGGTGACGGCGATGGGGATGGCGGCTGCGGCGGCGATGGGGATGGCGACTGCGGCGGCGATGGAGACAGCGATGCTGGCGGTGGTGAAGGTGAGGGCGACGGCGTCTCTACGTCGAAAATGGGCGATCCTGGGGGTGTTCTTAAATCAACTACGCTCGGCGAATTTTGTGGACTGCACAGATCAATTACGTCCATTTTATAGGATTTTTTCTCTGATTGTACACAACACAAGTTTAACGTACGTTATGTATTAATTCGATTTTATACCTTACCTCTGTGGTCATGCGATTACAGAGTTTGTGGGGGTAACCTTCCTACGTGGTAGTAGTAGGGGTAAGTCTATTCTTAAGGTTATTCACTTCACAAGGTTATTCATCGAGGTTACGAGGGTTTAAAAAACATCTAGCAAGGTTACTTCCATCGAGGTTAGTGGGGGCAGGTTTGCACACGTTCCTCAATGTCATTACGACATTCAACACGTTTTAACATGTCCATCAAGGTCATTAGGACATTGACCTTGGTTTATTGTTAGCCGATTCTAAAACCTCCAAATAAAACCTTCAGGTCAAGGTCAAGGTTACTCAGTGTAACCTTGACCTTGACCTTAAGGTTTTATGAGGAGGTTGGAGAATCGGCTAATACCTACTACTAAAGTGACGTAAAAGGTGACGTAAAAGGTGACG
>JAWQRJ010000624.1:0-19551 GCA_033557515.1 Diorygopyx duplodentatus | reverse complement strand
ATTGTTTACCGAACCGGTCGTCTCGAATTTGGCCACAAAACGTTGGAGAGTCGACTTTGAAGGGCCACCGCGTCTGCCGTAAAATGGGCGCAACGCGCGCAACTTTTGCACTAACGAACACTCATTTCCCATGGAACTTCCCATGGTGATTTGACATCAGTGACTGAATAATAAACAGCAGATTCGACAGACGTAGCCAAAACAACATCGCCGCCACAGACTGTCAACATCGACCCGCCCTTATTGGATGACCCTTTAGAATTAAAATTCTCGTTAAACGGTATTGGGTTTCCCTATACCTAAAATGTATCCTTTTCCGATTATATGTTTTTCGAGCTCTTGCTATAAAAGCGATGACCAATTAGTTTTCAATTTTGACGTTTATGTAACTTATCAAGATATTTCACATGTTTAGTTCTTGATAGCGTTGACAAGTCTTCAGTGTGTTCTAAAATGGCAACTAACAATTACTCCAATGTTGATATTATGAATTTATTTATTAATCATGGTCAATGCTAACAAATAATAAGTAGAACGTGCAGGACACTTAACGAAAAATATCCAAATATGCCGCCGGTTAATAGACAAAATTCAGAAGTTTCAAAAAATTCAAAATTTTTGAAGTCATGGGAAAGCAACTGGAGCAATACGAAAGGCTAAACCAGTCGCTAATGAGGGGAACAATGTCACTATGCTTATTTTCATGCTAATCCAAATGCCTCTCTTCGGACGAGATATGTCCAGATCAGCTACGGCGGATTTGGACATATCTCGTTGCTCAATGCAGAAGATTTTGAGGAAAAACGGATTTCATCCTTTTAAATTTTCACCAACAATCCTCATGTGACGAGCGATCGGAAGTTTCAAAATAAATTTAGTTTCAACGTATTTTGTTCGTTGTACAAGAACCAATTTCGGCATTTTATTTGCGACATTTTAAATGGGGCAAGATATTTTGAAATCCTAAGAATCCTGGTGGCAGACTTTTTAGAGACATTAACATTAAATAAATTACAATTGTGTTGTCACCAATTAGATGGAGCCCTGGCGCAGTCACTGCTCACGTGACTCATGAATTAATAAATGACTTCGGAGACAGATGGCTTCGAAGATTGGGTCCATGGAACTGGCCTGCAAAATCGCCAGACCTCACTCCGATGGATTTTTATCTATGGGATCACATCAAATATTCTATCGGTGTGAACTCCAGAGAAGAATTGGAAAATCGAGTTAGGGGAGCTTTGATGCATTAGATCCGATTTAAATTCGAAATGCAACTGTCAATGGAGTCCAGTCAAGAATTCTGATTTGTTTCGAAAGAAATTGAGAACGACTGGAACATTTTCTTTAGTAATTTATGTCTTAGATTAGCATAAAAATAAGCTAAAACCATAACTAAATATAGTGCCATGAACTATAAACATGTGAAATATCTTGATAACTCGATTTCCAAATGATACCTGCATTAATTTTTTACCCTAAATATGAAATCAACCAACCCAACTTACATAAATGTCAAAATTGATAACTAATTGGTAGGCAATTCAATTTACAACAAATGAATGTATTATAAAAAGGATCGATTTTGCAGCGAGAGCTCGAAAAACCTTCAACAATCAGAAAAGGATACATGTTAGGTATAGGGAAACCTAATACTGTTTAACGAGGATTTTAATGCTACATTCGATAAGATAAAAATATTTGGTAGATGCCATTTTAAAAAAAAAACACTTTTTGTCATTTAAAGTTTTCTTTCTTCTTCAATTTTGTAGAGAACGTACGTAAGAATAGCCGGCCGGGTGTATTTATGAAAAGTTCAACGTCTTAACTAATGGTTAATGCAGTATGAACATTATCGCACAAGTCTAATTATGAAAATTCCATTTTTCAAAATGTTGCTGCGGTTGCATAATTTTTACGAAAAATTCAATATCTCGAAAACGACTAAGTTTAGGCCTGACAAACATAAAGAAATTAAAATTGGGTTCATTCCATTTAAATTAACAAGGCTGTTGTCAACTTCCGGTATAACCGGAACCGAGAGCTTATTCAAACTGTTTTTATCTTTTAGTTCCCTTCCTACCATATACAAATTCAAACTTTCAGACTTCTAACGTTATCCGTTCCCCCTATATTTCTTAAGGCCATTCATTTTGTAATTTGTTTGCATAAATCAAAATTAAATTGTTGTCGTTCGTTATAGTCAGAACATAAATGTAAGGATTCTGCAATTGTTTGTTGCTTGTTAGAGTTCTTTGTCAACTTTTGTAGACTTTGTTGATGCAAAATTGTTTGCACATGTTGCTTAATATTGTACTTTTTATCGCATTCAATCTAAAATTATGAACAACAATAATGTAACAAGGATCTAATCTTTAAATATGATGATTAATTGAGATGGGCGAAAGTAGTCGATATAAGACATATTTAGTCGATATTATGCATTCTCTTGTTCGACATGCTGTTATTCTTTTTCAAACATGTTTTTCTACACTAGGTGTGTTTCTTAGTTCTTTATGGAAAATTATACATAAAAATATTAAAAAAGCTGCAAATAAGCACAAAATATTAAGTTGAGGACAAAAATTACAAAAAAAAGTACATAAACATTAGTGCCAAATAACTTATTTTAACATAATTCGTACATATTTTAATACAGAATGTATCTGCTTATAATATTTATAATAAGCTTAATACCTAGAAATCCGGACTCTATTCATAATAATACCTCCACAAATTTTATAGGGGTGAAAAAAATCCAAAGATTGCTGAAATATTAATCGAAAACGAAGTTTGGACACCATCTTTGAAGCGCCATAGCTCCTTTAGGAAGACATTTAGAATATACGTTTATTTGAATACGAATACGAATCTTTTAGCCATATAATTCTCCCTGTATATCAAAAATGTATGTAACTAGAAACCAACAAATAATAATAATAACAAAGCCTAGTTTAGAATATCACTTTTCTAACTATTTTCTTAGCAAAAGTGTATAACCTTCTGCATATTTCGAAAATTTCAAAATTTCTAGTTCTTCTTTTGCCATAATAGAATGGCTAAATCTCTAACATTGAACTTCTAAGATAATTTTTTATTTGTTCTAATTTAGAAAAACTTCGTTCTGTCGGTGCTACTGAAACAGGAATCATTAAAAGGCGTGTATAAAGTGCAAAAGAATGTATAAAATAAGAATGTACTGAATTATATTAAACTTTGGCTTTCCGGTGACCGCCGCGTTGGTGAAACTCTCCGTTGACGTTTCGCCGTTTATTGTGGACAGCATCTTCACAAATGCTATCCGTTTTAGCTAATAATACCTGCAATAACTCCATCAGGTTATAAAATCAACTGAGCTGCTTCACTGCTTGTTTTTGAGATAATTTGTAAACATCCCTACCCAAGCTACGCTCTGTGGGTTGGTCTGTTTTGTAATGACCCCACAGATTGAACATTTCTTAGAGAGTAATTTTCAAAAAGAGCTTCACTCTTGATTGGCGCTTCAACGCGACGATTAAGTTTTATTTTCCTCTCGTGTGTTTTCTACTTACAGTGAATCTGTGATTATTTAAAATTGGGTGCTGTGAGGTGCTTAGCCACTGGCTGGATTTCCTTGGACAAACAGTCCACCCGATGAGAGAGTAACTGTAAGTAACAAATACTTGTTCACTTAATTTGTCTTAATTAAGTAATTGAAATCGCATGTTTAACCGATTTGCTGAGTCTCCAAGAAATTCGCGGGTTTAATTTAGGTTCTATTTTTTTATTTGCGCGCATTAATAATTTGTTAAGATTTAGGTTGTCTTTGTTATTTCTCCCTAATATATTTATTGTTGTTTAAAATAATTGCGTTTACTTTTACTATTTCCTGACCTCGCCTTCGTGCAAGGACCAAACACGTTCTTCGAGATGCTGGGCCGGTTATAAGAGTAATAGAGGTAGAAAGAAAGAAATTGATAATAATTAATGTAAATTAACTTCCGGTAACCGGACCCATTACACATTTAGTCTGAAGTAAGAAACTGGGTACACAATGTTTTTCCAAACTTTTTTGTTTTTCTATGTGTTCCATGCATATATTATTCATGTTTTTCTACGAATCTTGTGGACAGTCTACCAGAAGATTCTTAAGCAGAATACTGACAAAGTGAATACAGTTGAAAACGATCATTTTGCTTATTGACATCATTTACTTTTGTCCATCAGTGAAACATCAAAAAATATGATAAGCATAAATCTAAGACCGTCTATGTAGGATGAAGATTGTGTTGATATCTATAGACGTACTTAATATTAAGAAAACGACCTTGCAACTTGGTCCTTATCATTTATGGCGCAGGAACACAAGGGTTGAGATAAAGCACAAGGCTACTTTATCCATTACTATTTAAAAAATAAGTTGCTCAAGAGAAAAATGTTCTTTCAGGTTGCTCGTTTTCCTTAAATAATTAAATCAATATTAATAGATTAAGAAAGTAATAGTTGCCAAAAGAAAATATTTCTTTTGACAAACTCAACACCACATGTGCAGAAAGATACAAACTTAGTAGCACCGTCTGATATTTTGTGTCTTTTGTTGTCGTTTTCATACAGCGTGGGATGAAAATAGATAACGTCGTCGGTGGCCAAGGTTCGGATTTTGGGCCATTAATAAGATTTTAAATATAATTTTGTGGGTAACCACCGCGATATGGCTGTCATGTAGGCTAAAAAAGTGAAACACATGATCGCCTACTTGCTTTGCAGATGTTATTATCGTATTACAGCGATTTTTCAAGTAACTCAATTAGTAGGCTTTGTAAACACATTGTGACATTGTAGAGTTGTAATTATAACATTCCGAGCGGAAAATCGAATACACTGACAAATTGCTTGCCATGACCTTGAGTTGGATGTATAAATTTAAATCTGGCAGTTATGAAGCTTATAAATTCTGGCAGAACTGACTCATAGTTCCTAGGTAAATAAATAAATACAGAAGTTTGGAAAGTTGTCTTAATGGTAGTACCGCCCCTATAATTAAGTGTTTTAAAATATTCATGAATTTCCTCTTTTTCTATATCGAATCGTCCAACATATACAGAGCAGTGTGTTAGCTTCTTGGCCATATTCAACAGGTACAACAACATTATAAAAAAGAATATACAGATTGGATCATCCCTCAGGTCACTAAGAGCAAAAACTGGCCACTGTCTCGTAAGATATCATCTCAAAAATATAGCAGAGGTAGAACAGGATAACTGTAGATTCTGCATTGCGACGTCAATGCAGAGACTGCGGAGCATATATTCTGCAACTGTACAGGTCTACTCCGCATAAGAATAAAATATCTAGGCAGAAGTGACATAGAGCTGGCTGAACTGTTACGCATTACTCCGAAAGCCATAGTTGACTTCGTCCATTACAAAAGATCTAGCTAGCTATGTCATCCCTAATAGACAGTTGAAAATGTAACAATTTTTCGTAACTACAGCTACATTTGGACAGTCAGCACCGTAAGAATTTAAATACAAAACGCTTTATTTATATTTTTTATCGATGTACACAACCTTCATAAATTTTCCAGATCGAGGTGTCTCGATTGATACCGCCGGTGGCAAAAAAAACAACTAATGGCTACAGATACCACTCTTATCGTTATAAAAGAAATTAGAGGCGGCTGACGTAAGACTCATTTCCGTAAGGAAGGTCCGTTTCTGTTTCCGCTTCCTTCTTTGTAGCCGTACAGACACCTGTGCTTTCAACCATAATATTGTAGAATTTTGCGTCGAACGACAAGCGATCTCTGAACACTTTTAAACTTGGGCTAATGGTGACAGTGGACGCTGAACTTTCCGGTGTGGGACTTTCCACGCTCCATCTATTTACCCCACTGCGAGATGGCAGACTCTGCGTCATCCGGCTGCTTGTGCTTTCGGTACGATCTCCAGTTGAAGAACTGCTAAAACGCGTTCCTGCCCCCTTACTGCTACTGCTGCTGCTGCTGCTGATGTTAATGTTCATCTTTTGTTCGTCAGTGGTTGGTACAATTTGGGAAGGCGTGTTGTCTTCGGTGATTTTCTTCACATGCTTCTTGATTGCACGCAATAAAGATTTTTCATTTAACAGCGGAACCATGCTCGCTTCCCTGCCAATATCTGCATCGTCGTGGTAGAATATATCGAACGCTGACGGCCTAACGGACATTCCAGACTGCACAGGTCCCTTATGAATCGATACCATTGACGATTTGCTAGGAGCTGGGGAACTTGGCTCTTCCTGAAATAAATGGTATGATGTTATCCGTGAGGGATTATCAGATGAATAAAATAATATAAGCAAGACTAATACAAGATTTAAACACAAGGCAACGAAATTATTTCAGAATAGTTCGATAGGGAATTGAATGAAATGTTACTCTCTAGAAGGCGCTGTTAGCTCAACCATATCTTTTCGAAAATGAGTTCTGACAAGAACATGAATGAAAATTTCATAAACTTGAAACCCCAAAGGAAAGAATAATAACTCTTACTCACAATCAGACATGTAAGAGATACAGAGATACCTTAGACAATATAAATAGGACTTAATTTTTTAATGTTGGTTAAACAAATTAACAGGTAAGTAGTTTTTTTAGGTTTTGGTGGTGTAACCTTCCAAACATAGCAAGAATTAATTTTAGTGGCAATAATACTATATCATATCGAAGTTCATGCACGTGCCCATAACTTTTAGAATCATTAGCTGATTGTGAACATTATTCTGATTCTTCCCAAAACAATTTCTCCACAGAATATATGCGAAATATCTATTAGGGTCACCTCGTCGATTTCCTCTTCCTCCACGACCTCTTCCTCGCCACCCATCATTTCTTTGTATTCACCTGACCTGTCAGATGAAGAAGACGACGAGCTGGAGTGCACTTTTTCCTCGTCGCTCTCTAGAACATCATCTTCATAGCCTCTGGTCTTCTTATCGCAGATCATGCCCTCGTACTCAGGCAATTCCAAGCCTTCAGCGCGTGTGGGTTTCTCTTGCTCTGGTAACTGACGGGACAGCCCCATGAGCTGCCTCACCAAGTCCAACTCGCTTATCTCGTGGTACATCAACGGAGTGACTCCAGCTTCGTCGAGCAGAGCTTGAATTTCGAAAGTGGAGAACTGCTGCAAAGCGGTGGGCTTCAGCATTTGCGAGGTGACCGTTTGAAGACTTGGCGAAGTGACATAGTCCTTCCCGATGTACTCTTCCGAATCTATATCTATACTATCCCTGGCGCTGATGTCTTCACGAGGTGGTGCTGATCGGGCTTTCCACTGATCCACTGAGGGCTTTTCTTCCGGTTTTACGTGCTGGACCACATTGAAGAGGCGTTCGATTTTTTGGGATATCCTGTTGGTACGATCCAGCTCCATTTCCGCTGCTGAAAAAAACAAAATCATTTTACCGTATGTGCCATTTATTTAAAACTTGGCTGACTTTATAGACGTGGCTACAAAATATAGGCCATGGCAACAGCAATGTTGGGCGAAATACAGTTGCTTTTTGAGTTAGCCGAAGTAATACCTGATTTTTCCGAAACATTATTTACACTTTCGTGTCCTTCTAATTTTTCCTCCGCAGGCAGTGAAGGGGAGTCAAGATCCCAATTTCCTTGCAATATCAACTTTTTTAATGAATCTTGAAGTTGTTGCATACAACCGGGGGTTGTTGATTTCAGAACTTCAGGTTCTGCTAATTCTGGTTCGAAATTGAATTCATCTGGCGAAGAGGAAGTTGCTGGGATGACATCAGGCGTCGCGGATTCGCAGATAGGTTCTGTATTAGAAGCAGAAGTAAAACGTTAAAAAAACCTTGGGTCTATATGAAGTACCCAGGAATAGTAAGTATTTTATTTTTATGGAGTTAATTAATCTGAGTAAATAAGTTGTATATATCTTCAACCAAAAGTTTAGTTCATTATCTCTAAAATAATCCACCATTTCCTTTCGAAGCAAATTTCCACTCAAACAAGCTGAAAATTGTAACACAAATCAAATATTTTCGTGAGACAACGGGTTTTGCTGTGTCAATGTGCGCGGATCCTATTTTTTGTCAATATCTATAGCCTATTCTAACACCACTTAATACGGATAATGGATGTACTAATATAATACAGTATAATTAAAGAGTGCAGGGTATAGTTATTATGCAATTTAATAAGCTAAAATAAACTGTTTACACGGTCGAGTATGCTACACTTCAACTTAGGCAACCCAACCTACATGAGCGAAGTTATATTATTATGTATTATTATATTTTAATGTTTTATTTTTCTCACGAAAACGTTTTAAAGAGGTCAGTGTGTAGTTATGCAATTTAAAGTTGATTTTAAAAACCATATTACCCAACGTATGTTTATGAACGTACATTGATTAATTTGTGTAAACAGGAATCAGTGAAATATCGTTCAGTCTAAACGATGCTTGTCATCTTGTTGACAGCAAGCTAACCTAAGTTTTTTTGCTGTCAAGAAAGAAGAGTAAATTTAAATACAATTAGACGCGGGTAGAAGTACACAACCCAACTTTGTAGATTGCAAATATAGAGACCTTTTTCCAACAGCGGGAAGGAAGGCGTCTTCGAAAAGGTGGAAGTGGACGAGGGACCCTTGGGTGAACCTATGACCGGACCATCAAATTAACTTAAACCACGGCAGACAACCATTTAAATAAATAAATTTTGGATAAGTACTTTAAATTTTAAAAATGGAGGTTAATAATTGTATCTTTTGTATAGTTTTTTATTTAACAATGTAGAAAAGTACCACATATGAGAGAATTTGCTTCGTATCGAGTTAAACAAGTTTTCCTGCAAATCAGGAAGAATGTGTTTACTGATATTCAATATTCAAATGTTTACTATGAAGAAATTCAAATTTTGCGATTATTACTTTCAAACGCCTAAAGGTATAACAGAAAGTAATGCATTTGGTAAAAAAATGTTGATGGTGAGATTTTGATATACCTTGGCGAATTATACAGGTGTTCCATTTCTTCTAAATGCTATGCAACTTCAGTTTATTGATAGAAACAATAATAAAATAAGCAGTAAGATGTACACAATGCAAAACACAGATACAACAAATACCTTTGCATTTTAAAAAATAAGTAATAAAAACCAATACGTAAAAAATTCTCAATTAATTCTAATTCAACTAATTAATTTTACAGATAATATTTCTCTTGTATTTCTTCCATTAGGAATACTCCTTTGCCCTAGGAGGGTTACATATACAAATTGGAACCACCCTTATACCATCGCACTATTCAGACTACTGGAAAAGAAGGGGAAGTATGGATTACACATCAACGAGTCATAAAGGTGAACAGGAAGAGCTTTTCACATAGAAGTAATAACTTGGAACCACCCTTATACCATCCCAATATTTAGACTATTGGAGGATAAAGCGGAGGAGTATGAATCGTATCTCAACAAACTGTGAATAAACTGTGAACAAACTGTGAAGAAAGGTTAAATGTAAACATTGTACAGTTATCCTCACTATCAGAAGTAAAGGAATTAATTTGAATCAGCCTGTATAGTTTAATTAAATAATAAATTAAATAATTAAATAAAATATAATAAAAAATTAATTAATTAATTTTTACCGGTTACCCCACAAAGCTTACAACCCCACTAATATATGTTTTTAATTTTTGGAATTTCTTTTTCTTTTTTTTCTAGGTATGGATATATTACCGTCACCACTTTGGTTAATGCGGAGGTTCAGCTGGATTTAGAATCTCCCTTCATATCTTCATCAGAGAAAAGTGACTACGATGACGACAACTGGGGTACAATACAATTTGGGGTCTCAGCCTTATGCCTATCTCAACATTTTGATGGTGAGATTTTGATATATCTTGGCGAATTAGGTTATTCTAAGGGTAATGATATCGTTTTATCATTTTTCTGTCTGTCTCTTCGTTCGTCTGTCAATGTGTGATTAACACCTCTCCTATTTCTAATCATTTTAAGCAAAAAAGTTTCAAGTAAAATTTTTATTGTATCAGTTATATTTTCTTCTAGAAGTATTTTCATGTATTCTCCTAGACGATATGCAACTTTAGTTTTATAAACAGAACACCTTGTATAATTCCTTGTCGAATTTATGGTCGATTTTATTAACCACACATTTAGCTAAAGTCGCACCATTTAGGAAATATTGAACATTTCTTACAAAAAGGTCAGGGGTCAGGGGGATATTTGATCTTTAAATGTCCAATAACTCTTAAAGGTTGCGACTTTGGTGAAATGTATGTTCAATAAAATAGATTATAAATTTCATAAGGAATCCAAAAATGTGATAATATACAGCGTGTTCCATTTAAAAAAACTCATGTTGCATTAGCGCCTAGAAGAAATGGGACACTTTGAATATGTGAAAATAACATTGTGGACTAAATACTGTAACTTTTATAGGATTTGTTTTGCTGAAATAGACTCTAAGGGGGCTAGAATTCGCATTTCCGCACCGCTATGTTAGGCTAATGTCATTTTTGTAAAAAATGTCCAATAAATTCGATAAGGGTGGAAAATGAATGCACCAACTTTTTAAAACGGTACCATTACCCTTAGAATAACCTAATTTTCTAAGATATATCAAAATCTCACCTTCAAAATGTTGGACACAATACGTCTAGTAGATCCTTTCATTGAGATAGGTGTAAATCCAGGTGAACTCCATAGTGACCAAAGTGCCTCTAATATATCCATTCTAATATATCCATACCTAAATGCCAAAAATGAAAAAAAAATTAAAGAAATTGTTAATCGGCAAAAAATATTAAAAAAAATACTATACAGGATGATTCAAATTCATTTCCTTACTTCTGAGAGTGAGGATAACTGTACAATGTTTACATTTAACAGTTTTATAACCATATTCACAGTTTGTTGATGTATGATTCATACTCCTCCGCTTTATCCTCCAGTAGTCTAAATATGGGTGGTATAAGGGTGGTTCCAAGTTATTACTTCTATGTCAAAAGCCCTTCACCTTATTGCTCGTTGATATGCAATCCATACTTTCCCATCTTTTCCAGTAGTCTGAATAGCGAGGTGGTATAAAAGTTGTTCCAATTTGTATATGTTACCCTCCTAGGGCGAAGGAGTATATTCCTAGTGGAAAAAATACAAGAGAAATATTAACTGTAAAATTAATTAGTGGAATTAGAACTAATTCAGAATTTTTTACGAATTAATTTAGAATTTTAAAATTTATTTATTTAAATGATTGTCAACATAAACTGCCGTGGTGTAAATTATTTTGCACCAGACGGACCATTTCTTACCGGATGGATTGGTGGATTGATGGTCCGGGCATAGGTTCACCCACGTCCATTTCCTCGTCCATTTCCATCTTTTCGAAGACCCCTTTCTTCTCGCTACTGGAAAAAGGTCTCTATATTTACAATCTACAAAGTTGGGTAAATCATTAGGTAATATGGTTTTTAAAACCATTTTTAAATTGCATAATTTCTATACACTGCATTCTTTAAAACATGCCGTTTTCGAGAGAAAAATAAAACATTAAAATATAATTTCGCTCATGTAGGTTAGGTTGCCTAAGTTTAAGTGTAGCTTAGTCGACCGTGTAAGTAGTTTATTTTAGCTTGCAATTAAGTTTTTGGCGTTTTTTTATGGTCGATTTTATAGAACATATATACGTCCAAAGTCGCACCGTTTAGAAGTTATTTTCCTAAAATTGATAGGGGGGATAGGTGAGAGAAAGACGTGTAAGTGATCTACACCAGTTGATTTTAGTGAAGTGACGCTACCGTCTTAGAAGACGACAAACATTTGTAACAGACCCTGTTACCAATGTGTTGTTTACTCTTTTATTTCCACTAATACGTGATTTAAATCCACACCCTTCAATATTCATAATTTAAGCAATAGGAACAATAACTTTTATACAACCAGCAGTATGTTGGATTGTTAACCTGAAAGGTTGATGTTAACATGCCTTAATCCATAATAAATATATATACATAAACTTTTCTACTCAGGATAATCAATGCTCCCTCAACTTAAAACATTTACTACTCCTCTATGAGTACACTCTGAATAAAAGTACGTCGTCCTTACTTTCCACTGGGTCTTCTGCAAATCTCAACTTGCTGTCGGGTCGTTTTGGCATCTTAGCATCTTGGTCGGTATCTGATTTTCGCACTAAGATCGGTTTTCCTTTTTTAGAAGCATCGCTTTGCATGGCAGCATTTGAATCGATCAGTGTTATGGTTAAATCGTCAATGGTCGCAATTGAAAACATATTGTTTAGGTTGAGGAGGTCGTCATTATCGGTTTTCGTGGATGCGGCGTACGACGCCTGCCTTTTGTAAATACGTTGTTCGCCATCATCGTCTGTTTCTATATAGTCCAGAAGATCGTAAGTTCCTTCTAACATGGTGGTCGATCTGTCCACTGTTTCAAGTATGGAACCTCTTAGTGATCTGTTGGATACTCCGGTACGTTCGGACACCAGTTCCATTTCAACCATTTGCCCTCGGCTGTCTTGAACCGTAATCGGCTTACTTGCTTTCTTCATTTCTTCTCTTTTAAAGTAAGGAATTATGTTCTTCCTGTTCTTGGCATCGAGAACCTCGTTATAGGCCGCGGCTAATCTTTGCTTGTATATTTTTATTTTACTTTCGTAAGTAGACCGAGTGTACATTTTAGGTTTAACAGCTGCTATGTAATCTTGAACGGGAATGTCATCGGGACTGAACGTGGAGATGAAATCCTTTATGCCAAATTTTCTTACGCTAGGGTCTTTCGTTAAGTTTTCATCTTTGTTTACGAAATCCAATAAATATCGCAAATTCGAAATCGATACACTGTGTAGTAATAGTTGTTTCATGTGGGCCGCTTTACTGATATCAAACTCTCGTTTGGGGTCATCATTAACGACCATCGTTGGGAGATAAGAGATTACGAAGTTTCCATTATAAAAATTCGGTTCGTACATTCGAATTTCCGTCGTGTGAACCTGTTTATTTTTGTCGTTAACGTAGAGGACTAATTGCGTCTTCTCAGATCCAATCACATCCGCCATTTTGTTTGCGTACATCGTTTCCGACCAAAGGTATTTCGCTCTCAAATCGTTGAACATTAACATGACTTTCTGTGGGGGATATTTTTTGTGGGAAATAGAAGTACACGACATTTCTTCTTTCATATAGTCGCTGTTCTTTTTAATATTGCCGTCGAAGTAGGTAGTAATTAATTTACCGTAAGTATCCCTCGCCCTGAAGAAGGTCTCGTTACCTAATATGGCTTGGTTATTGAACAAGGCTTTTCCGTTAACTCTACAAGCGCAGAACTTATTGCAGTCTTCGCAGGGAAGGGACTCCATAATTATTTTTTCCGTGTCAACATTTATCAGTGTCTTATCGTCGGATATCACCGAACAACAATCGGTGGATGCCTGAAGCTGTACCGTGCCCGGAATGTTCATCTTCATGTCGCCAGTGACTAAATCGTAGGTGACGGAAGCGTATTTCGGATGTTCAAGCTGATAGTACATGTTGATTTTGGCGAAGGGCGCCATTTTCCCACAATCATCCCCGAGTCTTTTCCCCAAATCCAACTGGACCAGTTCTGGAGCACCTTCACACCAAGAGGTAATTCTCGTTTTATCCGGGAACGTAGTTTCTAACACCCCCGCCTTGTTTAAAATTGACACTGTCCCATCGGATCGCCTGAAAATTGTTTGGTAAACCTCGATTTGTTCTTCTCTATCACAGACTAGCGGATCGTTTTCTTTTATGGTTCCGTTGTGATAGCAATAGAGGTTTCCGTCGCATGACGTAACATTAAACTTGATTTCTTTGAGCATAAAAGCCTTTTTACATTTGAATTGCTTTCGTCGGTATCCAGCAGATGTCCTACTTGCCATATGGTTACATTCGTAATCATCCAAAACCTGTTTATTCATTCGCCTCATCCTCCTGTTGATGTTTTGCAACAAGCGTTCGACGTTCTTCTTGTTGTTGTCTTTTTTCTTATACAAATAAAATGGTGACCAATTCTTTTCGTTTAATGGCACTCGATAGTGGATAATATCTCCGTTGTGCTGGTACACTATGAAGTCTCCGTGTAGTTTTCTGATGGCAATTTTGCCGTTCCTCAAAAATAATCGATATTCCTCATCAGCTATGTCTGCGTTTTCGGGCTCTTTAACCAAGTAGGTTTGGACGACAGATGTTTTATCGTTGTGGAACACATGTTTGATATGCAAACCACTGGGAAGGGTAACACGAAAACAAACCACCGGTACGTCAACCGAGGGTTTCTGCTCCTTGTCGTTACCCAAATCGTAAGCGTGCTTTATTTTAAGATATTTTTGTTTACTCTTGTACATACTCAAAACGTAACGTATTATATCAGCGAGTAGAATCTCTATATCACTCTTCTTTCTCTTAATGTACGAATATCGATGTAAAGGAGATGACAGAATTTTAAACCTGGCTGCGGGAAGGAACCGTTTGAATTGCATTACATCGTCGACGAACCCTTGAAGATCAAGAGATAAGCGTTCAGACGAACTTTCTTCTTCGCCCGTCTTGAATTTTATAGAAGACACATGGCTAATATTTTCTGATTGGTTCATTCCGTTTCCAGCAATACTTTTAAGCGGAATAACACTAGAGAGCGATCCGACCAAATGTGCCGCCTTGGTCTCTTGCAACCACGAAATTCTTTTGGAAGTTACGCTTCGCACGCTAAATTTACTGTATCCTTTTGCCGCGGGTTCGGGCGCCGAATTCACACGCATGCCATCTCTGCGGGATAACTCGGGATGTTTAACTGCGTCGTGGAAATACGCAGCCGCCATGATCCTTATACGTCGTTTCGGAACTCCTCCGCCTAAACAATGTAAGTGCTTGTTCTTGAATTCGTCCACGAGGTAAAATCTCATTTTTCTGTTCGGTATTTTCGGTGATTTTCCAAAGGCGATGATGCCACCGTTTTTTAGGTTCACGTGGAAAGCGACGTCGTCCAGACATGTCCTGTGGACTTGAAGAGTATTTCCGTTCAACGTAATTCCCGCGGATATTGACAATTTAGAAGTAGTTATTTTCCATTTATCGATGGCGAGTGAGAAGTTGTCCAAACTGTGGAAGGTTGTCGTGGAACCGGAGGCCCTCAGCAAACCTTTGTCGTAGTCCAGAGCTGTCAACGTTAGCTTTTTAATCTGGTCCTTAACGTTGTTATCGTCCCTTAATTCACGAAGGGTTATCCCAGGTTGGAAACGTTCAGACTCAACGACTTCTCTTGCGTTGATTTCCTTTTTCGGCTTGGCTTTATCGGATTTCTTACTTTCCTTCTTTGGTTTACCTTTCTTTTTGTCCTTTTTACCTTTTTTATCCTTTTTACCTTTTTTCTTCTGTTCCGCAGCTTGGGTCTCGACGGTGTTGCTAAAGAGGACCTTCAAGGATTCTTTGAAGAGGAAATCTTTATCCTCTGCGGTGAACTTATCGACCGTTTTCTCGTATTCCAAAATGTCATCGTAGAAAGCTTTGACATCTTCACGTTTATTTTCGTGCGCCAAAACGAACTGCGTATCTTTGAAGACGAGCATGTGCATAAAATCACGGAAGCTAACCGGTGTCCGCAACGTTACGCACCATTTCGTTTGGTGTATTCCAAACTCATCGCAGTCGTTATGAAAACGAAACAGGACGGCGTTAAACATTTCAACGCGCTTACAATCTATACAGCAGTAATCGTTCTGATCTTGGTGGAATTGTTGTATCGCAACGTCCGCGGAAAGGTCTTCCAGCCATCTGAGTTCGTTGGGTGCTGCCTTCTCATAGTGATTTTCCACCTTCTCCGCTGTGTCCACTGCTTCAGTTTGTTGTAATTTGCAGTTCCTTTCTGTGCCATTGGTTGTGACAATATTTGTGACGTAATCGGAAACTATCCTCTGGGTCGAGAAACGTTCTTTAACAAATTCATCGTTAATACACTCGCAGCTGCTCTTCGGTTTATCGCATGAAATTTTTCCATACAACAACAACAAGATACAGTTAGTTAATTCGTCAATATCCAACCCCAGGAGATCAGACCACTCTCTGAGCTGTTTCCTATAAGCTGTTTCGTCTTCGTCAGTAGCTTTGGGAAGATTCTTACACATTTCTATGTAAGGATTCTTCGCGATGGAATCGATCCAGAGTGTTTTAACGCAATCCGGAATGTATTTGTAATAATTCAAAGCCAAATCGATGGAATTGCTTTCATGGATAACAAACGGGTTTTTACTCAAAGCCGGCAGAAACTGATACAAATCTTCTTTGCAGCTCTTTTTGTACTCGATAACCCGCCTCCTGTGGAAATCCAAGAGACGTTTTATTTGATCGTTGAAGCTGATGTGGCACTGGAAGTTTTCTACCGGATCTCGCCTACTGCAGAGATCGGCAAAGTACATCGATCTGTTTTGATACAGTTCGCCGAATTTGTCGCAGCTGATAGTTGAGGTTGTGTTTGACGACGACGGCTGATACAAAGATTCCCATCTTGTAGCGCTCGTTCGTCCACGCTCTTGTCTCAGTATGGTGTACGTGTCTTCGTCGAATTCAGGATAACTGTATAACTTCTCTCGCGCGATAACTTCATCTAGCAGCCCTTCAACGGTGAAAGGAGGGTTGGATATCGTTAAGGGAACGGTACTCATGGTGGCTTCATAGTACGCCATCTCGTTGGTTGTCATGTATGCCCCGTATCCCAGCTTGTAAACTTTCAAGTGATCTAAGTAGGTTTTGTGGAGTACGCGAAACTCCTGGCATTTCTTTAGAGCGTCTAAAAAATTTAAGTACAGAGTTTTGGAGAGGTGGAAGTAAAGTTCAGAGCTGGTCTCCTCTTCGAGCGGAGGAGGGTTGTAGTTCATTATGAAGGATTGATCCAAATGATGTTGGGAGTGTTCTGCGTAGGCGCTGGTGATTTTGCGCCAAAAATAATTCAAGGCTTTCGCCTTTTTTTCGTATAAATCCATAATCAACTCGGACGCCGCCGAATCCTCAAGTGATGATATCTTCGGGAACTCTTCGAATTTAACCAAAATTTTAAGCTGAAAGCCGTTTGTTGCTAAGTATTCTATAAGTTGTGGATAGTAGAATCCGATGAGGGCGACATATAAATGAGTTGGGGGAACGACATCATCTGACACAGTTGCTGTTCTACGGTAATTTTCTTTCGGCATTTTATTTAAAATATCGTCGCAAGGGAACGTTTCCGGCATTCCTTTCTTATCCTTTCCTTTCTTACCTTTCCCTTTTTTATCTTTAGATTTCTTGGCTTTCCCTTTCTTGTCCTCTCCCTTCTTTTTCTCTTTTTTCTTTGAAGATTTAGCGCTTTTACCTTCACCGGCGGGCGCAGCGAAGTATTCAGTTCTGTCTCGATCCGACGAAGAGAACTCTTCTTTTCGACTGTAGATGAGTTCCCATATCAATATCATAATTTTAATTTTGATTAATTTAGTTAATAAGTCAATGGGAACAGGAATGCTATTCGAGATATATACAGCACCTTCAGTGCAGGCCAAGACAATGACTTTTTTGAAATCATCAGGAATGTATGGTAGATTGACGTTAAATTGATAGATCATTTCATAGACATCAATGGCACTAATGATCAACAGACCCATTTCCTGTTTAAGCTGCGTATAAAAATTTACCATGTTGATTTTCTTGTAGTCGGAGGGTTGACGTTCCACCACCATGACCAAGTCATATGTTACCTTGGGATGCAGAGCGTATGGATCCATGGCGTCAAGTTGTCTAACCCAATCGTTTATGTCCAAAGACAGTTTGTACTGCTCCAAGCACATGGCAAACTCGAAAATGGAGTCCGAGGTGTATTCTGCATTCATTTTGACGTAACATCCACTGAAGGAAGCAGCTTCTTTTTTGGTTATGAAGTGAGAATACTTTGAAAAGGCACTTTACTTGGATGAACGATGTAACCCTAAAAAAATGTTTTCTTAAAATCAAGCAAAAAATAAATCCAATCAACGTCCAATTGGACGTCTTGAAAACGATTTTCGAGATATAATCTTACAATTTGAGACAAACTGTCGAGCTATCATCTAATTTAAAATGACGTTGTAAAATGTTGTGATAACCCCAAAATTTCATTTTGAGAAGATGTCTAAACGAAAACTTTAATGTTGTTAACCACTGAAAAGTGACAATTTTAGAACTTATGTCAATTGGGCATTAAAAATGTATGCGAAAAAGAAAGCACTCACCAGATTTGTAATACACGGACGCAACTCCTAGAAAATATAAATTTTCAAATAGAAAACATTGAAGACGTCTGTCATAAACTAAAACTGAACAACTAAAAAACTAGGAATATAAACAAACTTTCTCGTCATAGATGCACTTGTGTCAGTGCCTACTTTTCGACAGTGTATTTGAGTTTCTTTCTTTCAAATCCTAATTTTAATTATAGTACATAGGTTTTTATTCTTTCGACCGTACAAATACAGAGTATAACCTTTGTTGTTATTTATCTTGTTGGTCAACTGAGGGCACTTCCAATATTCACTAGAAAGTCGCCACTTTCAATTTCACGGGTAGCAAGGTTTGTTATGACGAGCTTTCTCGCTAGTAAGCAACGTTGATAAACATACTACCTGTTTAACGGGGCAGTAAAAAGAATAAAGGAGCAAAAACCTGTGATTAAACTAGTATTTGTGCACGAGTTGAGTGTGAAATAAAGTAGTAGTTTTATTATATTTCATAGTTTTTAAAGCTAAGTAAATTCCATAATCAAAATTCAAAGTCATATTTTTTTTGTCAATATCATTAACATAATCACGTTTTGTGTGATTTCTGATGTTTTTTTATAAATATTCCTATTATAATAAGTGTAGTAGCTACGAAAGAGCTATTAGAGTTAAGGAATTTCTTCCTGTTAATAATAGTGACGTATGCGACCAGTGTATTAAACGATCAGGTATCGTTTTCATTTTCCTATCATTTTATTAGCGCTGTTGAATTTTTACTTGACTAATCGGGAAAACCAACCCATTTAATACCGTTGTTTCTCAATTTATTTCCCAATTAAATTAATTAAAAAGTACCTAAAATGTAATTTACTATTAGTCATTATTTCAGTAAATGTTGGTTAAAAATACTATAATAATATGGTGCAGACAAATAAATAATTTGCCAGGATACCAAGAGATATAATTACAAAAAAAATAAGTGGTCTTATGCGAAAATGTACCAACCATATTAAATGGATTAATTGATCGACCCCCTTAAATCCTTCAAGATCCTTGAAGTGAGAATGGTCGTGGCAAAGAAATTATAAGATGTTGAATTATATTTAAATAATCAATTTTATAGTTTTATTTTATGGGTATTATGGGTATTCAGGAATAAAGGAAAGTCTGAAAAAAGTTTTTGAAATAAATTTTTTTAGTGAATTTTTTTAGTGAATTTCTTAGTTCTTTAGTGAATAAAAGAGCCATAGCTGTTAATCCAATAAGAGTGAGAGTCGGGTAATCACATACTTTGGGGG
>JAWQRJ010000623.1:0-19553 GCA_033557515.1 Diorygopyx duplodentatus | reverse complement strand
GGCACAAAAAGTTTGGAAAAAAGGCTTGCAAGAAGTTTGCAGAATGGATCAAGAGAGACAGTAAAGGAAATCAGAAACTCTTTTACAAAATCCTGAAAGACCTGATACAATGGAAAACAAATGAGACCATAGCAGCTAAGAGTAAGAAGAGGACTGTCTTAACAGATGAAAAAGAAGTTATGAAGAGATCTCTTTCCATCTCTTCAAGATTTTTTTCCTAAAACACATGACAAGGGAGCCACAGTCCATTGTGAGAATGTGCGTTATGTTATTGTTTTTGTTTCAATACTTCGGGGCATGATTGCACGATTACAACTTTAACTCAAAAATGTCAAATAAAGATAAGTCGTAAATGTTTCCTAAAGGAGCTACCTAAAACAGCTCCAAAAATGACACCATAAAAGATCGTTTTTTCTGGAGCTATTACAAAAAACCTTCGTCCACTAAAAGTCTACTAAAAAGGTTATATTGTTAAATTTACGTAAGAATCACGTTTTTTTTAGATAATTGAGCATTTCTGCAGCAATGCAGTTTGGAGCTAATGCATACTAGGCCAGTACTGCGTGGACTAACCCTTGAAATTCATTCTAATGAAAAAAAACAAATAAATGTTGTACTATATGGGCTTCATAATAATTTGATAGTATGTACTTTCCAACATACAGAGTTCCAACTTACTCCGTACAACACCTAACCTTTTTGGAGCAGTACAACTTTTTTAACAAGCATTATTTGTATGTTTAGCTTCAAATAAAAAAGTTCAGTAACATCCTGTATATACAGAAAATCCAGATACTCCACACAGTATGAAATTATGATTTTTTCTTTAACATATTCAAAAAGTGAATAGTGAACAGTTTATTAGTCGCCGTGAACAGATTCCGCCCTTTTCCAATTGCCCCAATTGTTTCCAATTGTACTTTCGAGCTTTCTTGTTGCTGCTATTATAACTCTTCTCGACATAACTGCTCTTTAACTTTTCAACAGTATACGCATTTTATTCTAATCTTGTCTAATCATCCATACTCCTTTCCTCCTCTATATCTTTATGCTTTGTAGCTTGAGAGGGTTGAATGGTTTATAATATGAATGAGAATTAGTTTATGTACCAAAATTCTCGCAAAGGAAATGCATTTAGTCCATTATGCTTTTTGTACGATTTGTCGTTTTCTTTAAATTTCAATTATACATCACTGCATAATGAATAAAATGATGAATTTGGGAGAATCTGTATTCTCCTTAACATATGTTTTATTTTTCATCAAAATCATCGCGTCTAACAAAAACATGAATAACAAATCAAAAACATCAAAAGAATCAAACAGAAAAATATACGGAAACTCCCAAGGGAGAAAATTCTGTAGTACACAAAATAGTCATTGTATACTACAAAAAAATCTATCAACAGTATTTTTTCTTAAAGGCATACATTACGTTTTAAATGTACATACTATAGAATTAGAATTTTTTATTCCAAACTACAAGATGCTTATTTTCTAAGATAAACTAATTATCTTAAGGGTTATAAATTATAATATTATTATGGGGACTATAATGTTATTGATTGTCACTAATTCTCCTTTTGTTTTAACATGTAACATTTTGAAACATTAAAACATCAAAATTTACAATCAAAAGAGATCATTTTTGAATGAATATCCAAAAAATCGAAATTTACGTTCGATTAAAAATTTACCGTACAATTTTCAACATTAACTTACGAAACGATTTCCTAAACAGTAAGCTTGTAACAAAAACTAGTAGTATGCTTCTTAGTGTATGGTAGTAAGCTATACAAAGCAGATTAGTGAAAGCAAAAAAAAACTATGAGTACCTTATTTATTTTTTATGATATTTAAATTGAATATTTCAATTAAAAAATGCTTAAAATATTTAGCAATGGCCCAAAACGTGAGTGTTTGGAAACAGGTTATTTTTATTAACTAGCTTTGTACATTGTCTGTCTATTCGACCTAGAAATACTTCAGTTCACAATGTTATTGCGGGAATCGAAATTAAGTAAATGGCTATGTACCGAGAATGAAGAGATGATTTACGGATCGACAATATAGAATTTGGTAGATTAACTCCTTCAAGTGCTGTTGTATTCCTGAAGTTGAATAGATACCTGATTTTTGCTGGTATTGCGCCCAAAACTGCAGATTAGGGTGGTCACAAGAAATCAACGTTCGAATGTTTTCTGGGGAACCCCCCTAAAAGTTGCCAATTGGCTAGAAAATGATAATGGCACAGTTTCAACACAATTGGATAACGTTAACCCGTGCCTCATTGAGGTTGAAGTTTTGAAAAACGCCATTTCTTGCAAAAAAATTGCAGCTTTTCCCTTTTCCAAAAATGTTTTTCCCTTGAAGTTTTACTCTCATAAAATTGTTGCTAAAACTTTGAATTAATGATATTTAGTATATTTTTCAGGTCAGGTCGTGATCCATATCCTCAAAATTGACTTTTTACGAAAATGCGTAACAACATTGCATTGTAACATTCAATTGTGTCTGTTTTCCACATTTCGCTTTTTTATTTTTCAGTTTGTACATACAAATTGGTTTAGTTAAAGGTGTTTTCGAAAGTAAATAAGCAAAATCTAAATTAAAATTGAAGGAATTAGAAGAAAAAAAGAACAAAGAAAGTATAAAAATGAAAACAAATAATGTTCAACTGCATTTTATTATTAAAGTTGCGTTATAAAAAGGAAACATTACAACGAAAGGAAGTTTTTATTATTTACAATTATCACATTAAAGTGGTAATGCCGTAGAGAAGGTGGCTTTTGAAGAGTCAGAAAAAATTTGTGTACACTCAGATACAACTTGTAACAGAAACTGCCGTTGTTCTTCATTTTCTGTTAAACAGGAATTGAAGTCTTGGATTAATTTTATTCCCCTTTCAGTTGTGTCATTGACAACCTTAAAACCATTCACTATTTTTTTGCTTTCAAATAATCTTCATTTTCACACCATACATCGGGATCAGTATTTAAAATTTTTATATTAAATTCAAAGCTCTTTAAAAAATTTATAATGAGGCGAGAAACAAAAAAATCGACTTGATTGTCCAATAAATGATCCTTACTTCCTCGAGAATACTTCCTTTTCTTTATTAAAGGTAACAAAAACAACCTTGTAACAAAAAGAGACTTTCAGAGGTTCGTTTTGAATGTACTTCAACTACAATGCAAATCGATGAGACTCTCTTCTTTTTGAGGGATAGAACTAGATACTTAATAATTCACTATAATTAGTGAAAATATTTATAAAGTTACAAAAAATTGTTCATTTTTATATCTTTTAATGTAAATAATACAACTACAAAAGGCAAAAAAAAATGGTCAAAAGTAATTAAATTGTTTCTGCTACCATTTTCTACGTACTAGGCCGATTTTGATATGGATCATGAGTTGTCCTGAAAAATGCTAAATAACATTAAATCTTAAGTTTTAGCAAAAAATTGATAACAGTAAAAGTTCAAGGCAACAACATTTTCTACGAAATGAGACAAAAATCAAGTTTCTGGGATAAATGGTTTTCACTTTATGAAGGAAAAAGTGTGATTTTTCATAGTTTCAAGACTTCAACCTCAATGAGGCATGGGTTAACGTTATCCAAGTGAGCTGAAACTTTGCCAACCTCATTTTCTACCCAACTGGCAACTTTTAGGAGGTTGTCCTCGAAGACAGTCTGAAAAAAAAATCTCCCATATAGCTTGGATCACCCTACTGCAGATGTTGTTTCGAAAATGTTTGAGTTTGTTCTGGAATTTGCCTTTATCTAATTTATCTGTAGTTTGTTCTATTTATTTAAGTTTCAACCAGGTTCTTAAAATCTTCATAAATGCCCATATCTACTTCATTAGACTGCTCAACTGCTCAACATGTTGAGAGATTCAATAAAAGCTCTCTGCAAAAATATGCAGATTTTGATTGAGCTGATGAAGTTCTCGTTGTTCAGAAGTTTATGAATATGTTGTAGAAAAAGTTTTTATAAACTTCTTGATATTTGGTGCAAAATGGTTGTAAAATAAGTGTTGCATTCTTCAAGTGAAGGAAAATCTAAGTCAATTCATCAATACCCTCTACCAGATCTTTAGAAATGTTGTTGGCAACAGGAACTAAGTCTTGATGTGGCGATAACTATTCAACAGAAAATTTCTGGTGTTTTTGTTTAACTTATTTCTTTCGTTGTTTAACACTTTGTTGAATCCGCCATGCATCCTCAATGGACATTATAAAAAGGTGACAAAACTCACCAGTTGATAAGCCAATAAGAAAAATAAGCTCCTCTCTATATTTATATATTCAGGATCTACCTATTGTTTCGCCAAAACGATTAAAAATTTCCATTATCTTTTCGTAACTAATTGCCATTTCCAACATTCGCAAAACTAGTACCTTTTTAGTTCTGTTTTCAAATAAATCACGTTTTTTGTTTCGTCTTCACTACTTCACTATCCAAATAAACTGGCTAAAATTTTTTCGCGACATTTTCCGAAATTGTTTTTTCAATAATCCGGTATTATTATTGTATTACTGGGTAAAATATTCTAGAATTTGAACGAATGTCGGCAACCAAACACACACGGTTGCTTAGATTCGTATAATAATTCATTTATAATACGTACAGAAAATTAATTCACATTAGGAATTTACATCAACACCACTGTTTACTTGGATATTTGAATAACAACTAACAGTATTCATACCTTAGAATAACTATTAATGAATTCTAAGCGAAGATTAAACAAAAATCTACGCCATAGAATTGCCTTGCGTCCAATTTAATTTCAGTTCAACCTGAATATTTTCTTGTGGTTTACCAGTGAGTTATTGCACCTTACAAACTAGGTAATGTGTAACAGGAATTCTAAATCTTTAATTCAGAACATAAAAGGTGTTATGATTAAAATAATGGGCCTGGTTGCCCATCCACATTAACTCACTTTACTTACCTCATTACTCTCAATGGACAGGCCAATAAATACCAATTTCTACGCAGTCCATGCAAAACACCCATTTATAGTCGTAGTCCAAAAGCGGCACCTAAGAAATTAATTTCTGCAGATTATCTCAATATATTTTAAATCTATTTGCATACTGTAAATTAAAAATGAGAAAGATTTAAAAATGTGCTAATTTACTTACCTGTTATCTCATTATCTTAACTTTTATTATCCTCAATAGTTGAAGAGATATATTATCAAAATAAATATTGAAGGGGATACTATTATCAAGAAGAAAAAATTACTTAATCACTCGAAACATATTTAATTAAAAATCAAGAAAGCATCGAATACAGAGCAAAATATAAGGAAAGGCATTATTATTCAATTCTTTAATCCTCAGTCCATTCAAACGGTTCAGGTGGCTCAGGTTCGTTTTCTTCCGCAACTTTAGGCCCCATCACAGTAACGGACTCCACCAATTCTTCTTCCCCTGGTTTGGTGTTACGGACCATGACAATACCGCCGATCGAAACCTCTTTCAACGGGACATACTGGCTACCTTCCACAATACTGACGTACTTCAATTGACCGCGCAGCACACGTGCAGGATTGTTAAGAACTTCCGAAGCAGGTTCGGGCTCCTTCTTCTTGGGCTCCTCCTTTTTCTTTTCTTCGTCGACTTTCATCTCCTCGACTTTATGGTGTTGCTTCTTCTCGTTGTCGCGCTTGCGTTGTCTGGCCACGCTGCTCAAAACCACCGTTGAGATTTTCTCGCGTTCTTCCCTCTTCTTCTCTTCCAGAGGCGGTGGATACGCGAACATACTGGGTTTTACGTTGGACTTGAATTCCAGCTTCGGCATTTTGAGGTCGGCGTTTAACGCGATGACACACGCCGGGGTGAAAGCCAGCGATAAACAATGGGTCAACGGGAACCAGTACCAATATTGAGTGAAGATGTGGGTACCAACAACAGCCAACATGTTCGTGTGCCCGGTTCTCGATTGCAAAGATAAAGTCACGTTTCTGCCTCCGGCATCGATAATTCCTTGCGCTAGGATTGCCCCAAATTTCGTCATGACATCCTCATGTTTATTGGTTGTAAGTTCGTAGTAATATCTTCTGAACAAGGGAACTTTGGGGCATGTCTGTTCGTTTTGCTGTATCAGAATCATGGATGTAGCGATCAGGGCACCTTGCCTCACGAAGTTGACTGAATCAAATTTGATCATGGGCTCTAAAATGGCTATTGCTTCTCTCAAACCGGTACCGGCACAAGCGATACCCAAAGCCATGGCCGCTCCGTAACGTACGTGCGGATTGTAGCTTTCTGCTAATAAAGAAACCACACTGGGACACTGCTCTGGGGTGCTGAATAAGAGGAAGCCTAAAGAGGTAACGGCTGCCCTACGAACATCATCGTTTACATCAGAAACCGCGATGTGCAACAGTTTTCTTATGGCTTTATTTTGGGCTGTTCCGCAATATGCCATCGCGATAGTAAAAGCTCCCGCCCTTCTAAATATAGGATTTTTACTGTCCAACAGTTCATCGATCAAGCTATCTGCTTCCTCGAGTCTTCCATACATGATGAACGAAATTCCCAAAGCCAGACCACGAAGAATTTTCTCGTGTTGACTCTCCTGGGCGTAAGATACCATATCTTCGATTACAGATGTGTTTTTGGATCCCAACATTACTAATCCCATCCCGATCCCAGCTGCTTCCCCAGTGACAGCATCGTCCTGGTACAAATTAAACTTGAGTTGCTCGTAGACGTCTTGACGATTGGTGCCCATGGTTGCCAATCCAAGACCTAAACAACATCCATGCCTTATGATCTCATTTTTAGCATCCTTCAGTTGATTCAGTAGATAATCTGAGATGTTAGCTCCGTGATTAGCATGAATCAACCCCAAAGCGTACAGA
Organism: Diorygopyx duplodentatus; assembly: GCA_033557515.1. Taxonomy (NCBI): domain Eukaryota; kingdom Metazoa; phylum Arthropoda; class Insecta; order Coleoptera; family Scarabaeidae; genus Diorygopyx; species Diorygopyx duplodentatus. The sequence goes on along the minus strand of JAWQRJ010000623.1, from coordinate 12,671 downwards.
GCTCCCCCCTCGGAATATCCTGAGTTGGCACCGACGTCTTTCGGTAAATAACTTTGGAGTAACGATAAGGCTTCCTGCTCGTGTCCTCTGTGGATAACTCCCAAAGAAGCGACCGCAGTGAATTTAGCCCAGTTCGTAGCGCGAGTTAACCATTCGAGGTTATCACGTAGAAACTGGTCGCTGGTGGTGCCGCTATGCATGTAAGCATTTGATATTATGGTTGCAGTATGGCAGATGTTCACCCTGCTGGCCTCCTTGGCATACTTCAAAACGAGAAGATCAGAATGGTTGCTGCGTACCAAAAACTGAAGATGTAATTCCAAAGTGACTTTCCCAGATAAGATGTTATACAACTGATCGAGATTTTTTTGCCGTTCTTTCTGATCTTCCGTTAAAGAATCAATCGTGGGTTTCTCCTTAGCCTCTTTATTCTCTTCAGCATCTCCAGCTGTCCCCTCATTTTTTTCAACCTTTTTCTCATCAGCAAAACACTTTAACGGCGCATTTGACCTCAAAGTATTAAACACCCTTTCCAAATATTGTTGAGTGGCCGATTCATACAAATCGAAACTAATTTGATAAGCCATCAGCTTGCTTTGCTCTTTTTCTTGGATTAGTTTATCTAAAATGGTGGCTACAGATGCCGCGTCATCCAAGAAAATAAAGCACTGGCACATGTTGACGTAATCGGGCGTTTCGAGGCCTTGATACAAGTTCACGAGACACCTCAAAACTGTATTTCTAAATTTCAAATTGGGAATCAAATTCAAGGTTACATCGAACGCGTAATTTAACATTCCGACCACGTCGTCCGATTGGGTTACGGCAACCTCGAAAATATCCATCCTTCGCGTTTCTAACGCCAAACCGACGGCTTGGCAATACTGGCCGTCTTCGAGGCATCTTTCGAACATACGATTAACGACGCCTTCTAAACGAGGATCGATCGGTTTGACGTTGGAATTATTTTCGACCAAAGCAACGCGTTGCTGAATGTAAAAGTCGATGCATTTCGATAGAATGGTTTCGACGTATTCGGTGCGTGAATTAACATCGAACAAATTTCTAGCCCCCAAAGCGTAAATAAGCGAATCATCGAACGATCCCAAGTGGTAATAAACTTTACTTGCCACAAGCGCTGCTAATTCGTGATCGTCGAAGCCTTTGTCTTCGTAGAGGATCTCGATTTTTTCAATGACCTCTGAAATTTCAGGCCAGAACTCGTCGACAACGGTGTTCAACTTTTTCAGGGCAAAAGATTTCAATTCGACGCTCTGTTCGTCTAATAGCGATATTATTCCCGCTGCTGAAGTTATGTTCATCTTGAATTCAGAAAATTTCACAACAAACACAACTACTGAACATGTATTTCTACCGTGTCACGTTTGTAGGGGATTATTAGTTTGGGTTCTTTTTCAGATCCATACATCTGAGCATGCGCAGTATTCTAATTCTTGCAATATTCGTTTTAAACATTAATTTAAAACTTTAATTTTTTGTTTAACAACTTTTAAACTATCTACAATCAATCAATAAGCGACAAATTTGGCATTAATATTTTTAAAAAGTAATCTTTAAACTGTTCACAAATTGCGAATCATTAAAAGCAGTCCCCTTTATTACACACAGTTGGTATAAATGAAATTACGCGGTCATTGCCATATATACCTAAACGTTTCCCCAATTATTTACAGTTTTATTTTCAAATAGTTTTTAAATTATATATTGTAGATACATACTGAAATTCAACAAATTTATCACAATACCAAGTCTTTATTTTCGTTGCTAGGAGTAGATATGCAATTCTTAGTTGTTTGGTGTAGACATTGTTGCCTAGCATTTTCTCAATTGAAATTGAAATTTTCTCAATTTTCTGTAGCATTAAACGTAAGAAATTAATTGAATAACAGATGCTGAATTGACTTTTTCATTTAATTTATTGCTGCACTATTTGCTAAAATTTAGTAAAAAATAAATAAATAAAAACTTTTTATTTACTAATTTATATTGTAGATTGTATGTTCCGACTGCTCCTTATTGTCAATAGATAAACCTTTGGAAATTCATGGAAGTAAAAGTTAGACAAAACAATAATAAAGCAATAAACAGAAATGAGGAATAAAGAAAATGAAGAATATTAAGCTGCTTTGTTTTCGCTCAAAAAAATAAGAAGAAAATAGTTATATTACATTCTTCTACCTGTACTATCTGCAGTGAGTTTTTGTTTATTTTTCATTTCAAAGATACATCTTTTCATTTTACTTTCGTTTCATGAATTTCCAGAGTCTGAAGATGTCCAATGATACAGTCTAAATATGTAAAAAAAAATGAAATCGCTTACAGTAAGTAATTAGTGTCTTTGGCCTCAAAAAATATAAGACATAAACTAAATGTTGGAGGCTTTCGGTGAACGCTTGACGTTCACCGGAAAGCCAAGAAGTATAAACTAAATATTTTCATTTTAATAATTTCACCACATAAATTAAAGAAACAAAAATATAACAAATTGATCTTATTTAATAATTATTTTTATTTAAAGGTCAGTAGTGAACAGGCCAATAAATAAACAAAAGTAGTTTCTTAGATTCTCGTGATAACTGTGTCCTAGTCTTATGACTAATAAGCTATTTTAATGTAACTAAATTGCTAATTAATTATTTTTGTCATGTGTCTCCCAGTAGGTCTGTTTGCTGAACTGACACACTAGCACTGAACACACTGAACACTAATACTGTGCTCCTCTCGCCCTTCTTTTATATGCTCAACCCGGCTGTAGTATCGTGGCTTAGAGTCAGCACTGAAGTTAACCGGGAACTGCTTCTGCGCTGCAGTAAGCATCTCCGATAAACCATGCATTTCCTGCTGTCTGTGGACATGTCTCACAGTTAGCAGATGTGGGAGTCTTCGCTTAACTGCCTGGACGAGAGGCGGTGTGATTAAAAATCACACCGCCTCATTAAAAATCTCAAGGCGGTGTGACTACGCCGAAGGGATACGTAGCTGTATATAAGACCAATTGTTACTAATCCACCCTTGGAGCACCAGGCAGACTCCATCGTATGAAGGCCCTTCCGTGCGTGAGTCGGGATTGCGGATGGAAGTATCCGGTATTCGTGGGATCTATTGTGGAGAGTATGAAAGAAAAATCACAACCAGCGGCTGCTGAAGGACTCGGCGGAAACTTGTGCACAGACCGGGACTTCTGGAACCGTTCATGTGAAAGAAAAAGGAATGGAGGTGGGCAAGGGACCCTCAGTAGAACCTCAACCTAAACCATTCACCAGCAGCCAATAAGCTAAGTAATAGTTGGTCTGCTTCAAACAAACTTACACCAGTGTAGGCCAGCTTCAGCTGCCCTTATTGTGTTTATGGTTAACAGCAATATAAATGTAGTCTTAGTCCAGGAACCCCGGGGCTATTAAAGGCGTTGTTAGAGGATTGGGAGGTACAGGGATGCAAATTATTTGTACTACCGGCACTGATTGTGATCCCCGATGCTGCGTAGTAGCCAAAAGGGAGTTAAAAATAATGCCATTGTGGAATTTCCCTTGCAGAGACCTGGTGGCAGTAAAAAATACAGTGGAGGGAGCAGGGAGCGTGAGGGAGTTTATACTCGGATCCGCATTCCTACACAGGGTAGGTCACCTTCACACCAACAGGACCCAACTACAAAGGGCATCCGGAGTCTTGTGCAACTTTGCCAACTCAAAGGACAACAACTCCTCCTTGGATGTGATACCAATGCGCACCATATTGTATGGGGCAGAGATCTTTAATAAGGCAAAAATAAATGGAGAGAGGGATCTGTACAGAACCACTCTAACAGATTATAATAAGGCGGTTAGAAAGACAAAAAGAGAGTCGTGGAAGGGCTACTGCGAACGAATTGAAAAAATTCCCGAAGGTGCCCGGCTCCAAAAGACTTTGAGCAAAGAAACGGAGGGAAGATTGGTTCCTTTCGTACAAACGTCGGGAGATATGCAGAGACCGAGAAGGAGATACTGCAGATTTTACTGCATACACATTTCTGTGAGATAAGTCCATCCCGGGAAGGGATCGACTTATCTCACAGAAATAGTTAATCAATCCAAAATTAAATGGACAGCAAATAAATTTGCACCATTTGAAACTCCCGGGACAGATGAAAATTTCCCAGCTGTGATACAGCAGGAAATAGACCTGTTGACCTCCCCCCTTTGTATTTTGGATAGAGCCAGTTTAGCGCTGGTATACATACCAAAGACGTGGCGAGCAGGTCAAATCATTTAGACCAATAAGTCTTACATCTTTCCTCCTAAAACTAATGGAGCGATTAATTGGGAGGCATATTAGGGACAACATACTCGGCGATAAACTGCTAAGTAGACACCAATATGCTTAAATTATCACCCCGGAAAATCTTGTGAATTAGCGGCAAGCGACTGGAGCTCTGGAATTGTTCTGGAGTTCATTCGCAGACTACAAGCACTTGGGGAAAAATATTTTAGAACTGGTGTGGGTGCCGGAACATGCGAACATTCCAGGCAATGAAAAAGCAGATGTCCTTGTAAAACAGAGATGCCATCAGCAATTCATTGGACCAGAACCGGCACCCCCACCTCATATGAAAGAGGAAGAGCCGAGATTAAAAACAACACAAAAACACTGGCACAGAACGCACTGGAGGGAATCTCGGGACATGAAACAGCAAAGGCCTTTCTGGGCGAGCCGCCAGAAACAGTGGCTGACTCCATACTCAAGGTGAGTAAACAGGTTGTTAGATTATGGACAGGACATTGTCCCCTCAATAAACACCTCTATAGGCTGGGGCTAGCAACAGCACCATCGTGTAGGGGATGTGGAGAAGAGGAAACGATTGAGATATGTTTTTGACTTTCACACTTTCATATGTGAGGGAAACACATATAAAACATCGATACAGAGCTGCTGGCGGGATCTATCGGTGGACAGTGAACAGGTCTTAAAAAAGCGTGTCCCAAGGTAACCACCGTACATGGTGACAAAAAATTTGTGTTTTTTTGTGTTTTAGCTGCGGGAAATTGATTGAGATAGGTGTCGACCTTAAAAAAATCGTTTTAAGATATAAAAAAATGAGTTTTTGCTTATTATTGCTAGGTTGTGGATCTATAGGGAGCTGTTCGAACGGAACTAGCTCGGTCTGTTAGTTTTTCATTTCACCACACGATAGCGCTACCAAAATTAAGAGATGTCTCTGTTAGGGGTGGGAAATAAAGTTCTTTCTTAAAGGTACGACAACTTTAAATCTGCTGCTACAGTAAGACTGAAAGCTTGAGCTGCAAATTTGGCTTGAGTGAAAGTTAACTTTTTCGCTGGTTATATACAGGTGTTTACTGTAGACCGTCCATTAGAAATATATGGCGAACGGGTAAAGCTAGAAGTCCGAAAGTTTGAATTTGAGTGTGGTAGGAAGGGAACTAAAAGATATTTTATTAAAAAATAATTTCAATAAGCTGTCGGTTCCGGTTATACCGGAAGTTGACAACAGCTTTGTTAATTTAAATGGATTCGTAATGCGTTTGATAGCCCTAAATTTAGTCGTTTTCGAGATATTGATTTTTTTCGCAAAACTATGCAACCGCAGCAACATTTTGAAAAATCCAATTTCCATAAATAGACTTATGCAATAATATTCATTCTTTATTAACTATTAGTTGAGACATTGAACATTTCATAAATATAGCTGGCTGGACATTCTTACGTACATTCTTGATGAATTTTGAAATAAGAAAACTTAAAATGACAAAAAGTGTTTTTTTTTTAAATGGCACCTACCAAATATTTTTGTCGAATGTAGAATTAAAATCCTCGTTGAACGGTATTAGGTTTCCCTTATACCTAAAATTTTCCGATTATTCCTCATTAAACGGTATTGGATTTGCATATACCTAAAATGTATCCTTTTCCCATTATTTAAGGTTCTCGAGATCCTGCTGCAAAAACGATCCTTTGACAAAACATTCATTTGTTGTAAATTGAATTGTCTGCAAATTAGTTATCAATTTTGACGTTTATGTAATTTAGTTTGGTTGATTTCATATTTAGAGTAAAAAAAAATGAATGCATTTCGAAATCTAGTTATCAAGATATTCAAATCGTTCTGCATTTCTTTCTAAACAAATCAAAATTCTTGATTGGACTCCATTGACAGTTGCATTTCGAATTTGAATCGTATCTAATTCGTTTTTCCTTAAAATCTTCTGCATTGAGAAACGAGATATGCCCAAATCAGCTACGGCGGCACGAAGTGAGGCGTTTGGATTAGCATGAAAATGAGCTAAAACCATAGTGACAGTGGTCTAGTCGTTCGTGGCTGGCTTAGCTTTTCGTATTGCTCCAGTTGTTTTTCCATGACTTATAAAATTGAATTGTAACATTCTGAATTTTGTTCTATTAAGCGGCGGCAAATTCGGATATTTTTCGTTGACTGTCCTGCACGTTCTACTTATTATTTGTTGGCATTGACCATGACTAATAAATAAATTCATAATATCAACATTGGAGTAATTATTAGTTGCCTTATTAGAACACAGTAAGGACTTATCAACGTTACCAAGAACTAAACATGTGAAATATCTTGGTAAGTCGATTTCCAAATGATACCTGAATTCATTTCTCAATCTAAATATGAATTCGACCAACCTAAGTTACATAAACGTCAAAATTGATAACTAATGAATGTATTGTCAAAGGATCGCTTTTACAGCAAGAGCGAAAAACCTTCAATAATCTGAAAAGGATACATTTTAGGTATAGGGAAACCCAATACCATTTAACGAGGATTTTAATTCTACATTCGATAAGATAGAAATATTTTTAAAAAAATTAAAAAATTAACCATTTAAAAAAACACTTTTTGGCATTTAAAGTTTTCTATTTTAAATTTTTGTAAAGAACGTACGTAAGAATATCTCGCGGGGTGTATTTCTGAAAAGTTCAATGTCCCAACGAATGGTTAATGAAGTGCGCACATTATTGCATATAATTATGAAAATTCGATTTTTCATGCGGCTGCGGTCACATAATTTTTGCGAAAAATTCAATACTTCAAAAACGATTAAGTTTAGGCCTGGCAAACGTATTACGAAAGTTGTCGAAAATTAAGTGTAGATTAAGAAAAATAAATAAAATTACCGTCATTCCATTTAAATTAACAAAGCTGTTGTTAACTTCCGGTATAACCGGAACCGCCAGCTTATCGAAAATATTTTTATCTTTCAGTTTCCGTCCTACGAAGTTATGTTTTTCAAATTATTTCTTACCTATAGCTTATAGCTATCTTTTGATTATTACCCAAAAACTAAGGATTGTTTGGAGTTACCTGTAATAACTTACTTAACCGAATATTATTGGACCCCATGTCGCTTACTACAACACAAACCTATTTTTTTCATCTAATAATTACATAAAAAATATTTAATTTTAATTTCTCAGCTGGACAACACACCAATAATGATATATATCATCCCTCTATATCGTAATGAAAATTGCCTTTAGTGCTCATTTCATCCACACATAGTACACAGGACTTATCTTCATTAGAAAAATTATTTACCTCCATTTCTATTCAAACATTTTAAATAGTTTCAGGATTTTTTATTCCTGGCATTATCTTCAATTTTCGTACTAGTTTCAGTAAAGTTGTTGGAGTTGGTAAACAGGTACAACTGTAAAATTCAAGGCGGGGCGAGCATTCGTTTTTAAATTCCAAAGAATATCTACGGCCTTTGGGATGTTTTTGTGCTTTAGTTCAGTGTTGATAAAAGTTTCAAGTTCCTCAGATGGATCATTCTTGGCCTCAACTAAATCTTGTTGCAATTTTATTTGTAATCAAACAAAAGTGGTTTGTTCGATAATTTATTTATTTTAAGAAGGTTGGATGACAGATTAATAAAGTAGGTTTTAATTTCGTTAGAAATTTAAATTTTCTGTTATTGAAGTATGTAATTAGGATGTAGGATGTGAAAAATAGAACTATGTCGCCCATATATAGTTAAATGTACTAAAAATGTTGTTATCTACAACAAGAATGTGAAACCTATTATATTACAGAAATTAATTTAAAAAACGATATGCACAATGAAAAATCCATCAATGTACAGCCAATTAACCCGATTCCAAACTTATATATAGTCACTATCCATCCAATTTTCCTGTGAATAATGTCCATCACCGTTAGCTGGTACCATTTATAATACATATTATAACGTTAATATATTAAAAAGGAATTCATTAATGGATTAATATAGTAATTTTTAATACCAATCCATTAACATTACGCATGGCGTAATTCGCTGTTACTTATAACGAAATAATTTAAAATTTGGGTCACTAGGTAAATCCACGTTAAATTAATAATAAATTGTAAGGTAATACGATGTAATAGAAAGCATTGAGCAATAACAGACATATAGCAGTCAGTAACGTCAGCATCCCGCATGATTTTTCTGCCACTGTGGAAGTAAAAAAATGAAAAAGTGAATGCAAATAGAAATGCCGTACGATAACAGGTAACCTGCATACATAACCTACTAAATATCTTTTAAATTACGCCCGCTTCAGTGGGTTACTTTCGCTCATCCCGCATTTCATTTGGTAAAAATAGAATTTCTGCGCTTCAACTGCTATTCGAACAGAAAACAATCGCGTGTACAGGGCCACAACCTGTGTGATGTCAGTCTTCAGCTCCCTGTTATATGGAAGTTTACATCAATGTTAGTTTGCTTATAATAAGTTCGTTTTTGAATCACCAGTCGATCAATACCCATTTGGAAATCTTGATTTTTGTGTTAATCTAAATTAGAAAAAAAGTGCATTTACAGTGCGTTTTTTAGCTTCTCAGAAAAAAATTCTGGTGATCTGAAGAAAGGCATTTTCTAGTGATCTGTGGGACATCTTGTCTATAAGGGTTATCTATCACTTCTCCCTGGCCCGAAAAATACCTTCAACAGAGTTGATACCTTCTGCAAAAAATCATTCATCCAATCGCCATTTTCCTCCAGTCAAAAAGAGAACATCCGTTGTGACGCTAGCAAAATTGTGGAGGTACCACATGCTTATGCTTATGAATCAGAGAGTTGGTCTTTGGGAATCGCGAGGCGTTGCAGTCTATCAAAGTCGCCGTAACCAAACGCACGCACCTGCGGAAGCCAAGTAAGTGCTTTTGCCTTCTCCGGTGAGAGTTGAAGCGTGTGCTTTTGAAAAGTTGGCGCAGAGCGACCAGAGCAATCGCACGTGCGGCGGTTCTGCAGTGGTCCATCCATGCTCTGATTGTCGACAACAATACGCAGTTCAATTTGCGTCGCCGAATGCACTTTTTTACGCAAGACAAGCGTTATTAGTGCGACACTCCATCCCAGTTTTGTGCAGAGTAGAAAAAGGAACCGCGAGATAGGACCAAGTGCGGTTCTCGGGAGGATGTATCTCAGCACGTGGATGCTGTTCGTGGTGGCGCTCAGTTTGGCGGACTTTAGCGGAGGCATTATCCCAGAAGATACGGCGACTATCCTAGATGAAGGTAAGAAGATTCGCAGAATTTCAGTTCGCGTCGACAGCAAGCTTATATTATCATTGCGAATAGAGAAATCATTATTACCCGCTGACTGACTTCACACGGAAGTCGATTGTTCGCTAAGCGACAATTTTTCCGTTACTCTTTCTTGGCTTTATGTTCACTGAAGATTCACATCTTTATGTCTATTTTTCTAGAATAGATAAATGCTTTCTTCCCAGGAGGAAATGGTAGAAGAGTTGACACATTTCACAAACTTCCAAAACAGGTATCTTACAAAAAAGTCAAATTTTCAATACAAAAACTGTTTCTTCGTATAACAAATTTTAAATTTTAGGTACGTTCCATAATTTCGAAAAATAGCATAAATCAACAGAACACAAACCTAGAGACGCGACTGATAGAGTCAGCAAACTCTACAAAACTAATTTTACAGAATTATATGTTCGCAATGGTAAAACATGGAAATGTTTTGAACAAATGTCCGATACCTGAACAAAAGGCAATAAAGCAACTCTTTCAGAACGTAACAACAATAAATTGTTAAATTTTGCACAGAAATATGAAAGTTTATGGAACTCAATTGCCTAATAGGTAGAATGATTTCTTGGAATTCTATTTTTAATAAGAACTTACACTTACGCATAAAAAATAAAACGCATAAAAACAATGTAGAAAATATATACCATGAACTTCGAATGGGGGTTCCCGGAACCTAATTAATTGGGGCTATAATATGAAAAAGATGATGAAAGTTAAGAGTTTTCCGACAAGATAAAAGATGAATTAACAATGCTCTTAAACCTCAAATCGGTACGAAGGTAACTTATGGAATTACATTAAATAATCTTGAAGCGCGAGGCCTCGAGACCCCTTTGGTCTTTCTGGGGTTAAAACACGTATACAGTTAATTGTACACCCTCTAGTGTGTTTTGGAGTTTTAAGTTAAAAAAAATCTCCAGAAGAAAAAGAAGGATTCAATATGTATTGTGAAAAAGTTAAACTAAAAGTTTGCCTGATTAAATGTGTACCTAAAATTCTTTATATAGTACACTTACTTTGTCTAAAAATAAACATCAAGTTAATTTTAAAAATACATAATTCATTTTTGCTCATAGTTACCATAAATTCATATGGAACATAACATAATTTCATTAGCTAATGGGTAATAAATAATTTCATTGCAGGTATAAGATCAGTAAATGTGGGCAAAAATTCTCTTTAAACGTTTAGGCAGCAATTGTGAACGATAAATTCAAAATTACAATTAAAAAATGATGAATTTTCATCTACTTAGATGAAATGACAAGAAACCAAATTTATTTGTTGAATGATGCCAGCACATTTTATTCTCAAGAGCTACAGACTCGGTTAAATGGAACAATATGGGGGTATCTATCTAAGTTGTTCCGACCTTCTTTTGTTTTCCCAAATAAATGCATCGCCTACTAGATATCCTGAAAAAATTGAAATTGTCATTTTCTTCAAATATGAATATTTTCCATATTATTTATCGTATCAAAAAATTTCGAGGGAAAAAGTTGTAGATATCAAAACATTCTGTAGGGTACATTATAAAAATATTTTTTACCTTTCACCAGTTTCGAGATATGACTCAAAGTTGGATTTTTTAAATGGAAACCATAGTTGATTTTGACATTATTAGATTACTTTTGATTATTAAATTAACGACACATCCTTAAGTCGTAAAGATGCAATAAGAAATTTGGGGATTTTCTTTCACAATAAATTATATCGATTTGTTGATTAGCAAAAACATTGGTACGGTCCCATCGAGAATATTTAACTCCCATATGAAACCCCCATATAACATTCACATCAGTAGAATAGAGTGACTGCAAAATACCTCAATTTTAAATTTAATCAACCTGATAACTTCTCACTGTATATTCATTACTTCAATCAATACAAACTTGATAAACTGGAACTCGTTGAATAATTAACGATATATTACTACTATACAAAATCATTCATAACCATTTTAATAGTAGATATTCACATTTTGTGCACCATTCAGATGGATTTGCTTGGGAGTTAACTTTCCATTGATCCGTTCGATGACGTTTAATGAGCAGTTTGCCACGCTTGATGTATTTCATTTAAAACTGTGGTTCAGTTGCATTTTTGTCTTTTGGTTCATTAGAAATTCTACCTTTTTCCCTTCTCTTTTTTTCAATTTTGAATTTTCATATAAGTATGTATATGTTCTGAAATATAGTATTGTGTTGTGTTGTGCTGTGTATACAATTCAATGAAGTCTATGAATAACAGTACATTAATGTGGAGAAATTTTCTTTAAATCTCGTTTGATATTGGTATAATTAGGACATACTGATTGACCTGTAGTTTAGTTTAGTTTAGCTACAGACTCGCTTAAATGGAACAGTATGAGGGTGTTTATATGAGCCGTTCAGACATTTTTTTGTTTTTCCAAAAAAATGCATCGCCTACTAGATATCCTGAAAAACTGACAATCGTCATTTTCTTCATATGTGAATATTTTCCATATGATTTATCGTATTAAAAAATTTCGGGGGAAAAAGTTGTAGATATCAAAACATTTTGTAGGATAGATAATAAAAATATTTTTTACCTTGCACCAGTTTCGAGATGTGACCCAAAGTTGTATTTTTTAAGTGGGAACCACAGCATAATATAAGGTTCGACGTATTTATCTTTCATAGTTTAGGAGGTATGAAGAAAAATAATATTCCACACAGATTTTAACCCACATAATAATTCATGATTAAGAACTATGTTTTGATTTCGTGCTTTAGGAGATATAGGCCCAGTTGTATAAAGCATTGTTAACTTCAACGTTGTTAAGCAATCTGATTGGACAATTCAAATTTGAAAATTCAAAATTCTCTAACCTGGTTGGCTAATTGTGTAACTCTGCCATTTTTGATCATGAACTTAACTATGCTTTATGCAACCGGGCCATAAAGAAACAAGATTTTCTGAAAAACAGTTCTGCTGAAATTTAGTACATCAATAAATTGCAAAAAAAAAGGAAACATGGAAGCAATAAACATGGTAACAATGAACATGGAAGCAATAAACATGGTAGCAGTAAACAATAAACATGGTAAAAATAAACACGATAACAATAAACCAAAAT